>OMOT01054742.1:5546-18606 GCA_900312575.1 Acanthochaenus luetkenii
ACAAGCTAATGTAATACTGTTTTAATTTCAACACAACAACCAGGGAAGGAAACCTACGTTACCCACAAGCCCAAGTGGCTGGTAGATCCCCAAATAATTTTGCCAGCCAAGAATGTTTTTTTTATTAATTGAATAGGACCTCCACAGTATGGTTGGTTACTGGCTTACGTGGGCCAGTAGAGACGACAAACTTGCCAGCCACAGCCAAACATTTACCAGCATTTGGCTGGTGGATGGCGGTAATTTCCCACCCTAAACACAACTCATAACCATGAAAAGAAAAACAGTGAGAGGCCACAGTGAGGGATACTGCCCTTGCATCCTGGGAAAACAAACCTCTATAAGGGACTGGAGGACCTCCTGACGATGCGTCTCCTGGGCCCGGATGTGATCTGCTAGCTTGGGGGAATGAAAACAAAACAAAAACATAGATTACCACCAGGTAGGCCTGTGTGTTAGCACATAGCAGGCAAACGATAATCAATCATTCAAAAACAAAAAAACTATTTGACATAGTCCCGTGGTATACCAATTCTATTTGCCATATTTTAAACTCAACCTTTCGTACAATATATCTGTTTAGGATATTTGAATGATCAAATGATACGCAAATCATGAAATGTTGATACACAAACGATGCCTTTGGTATTCACTTGCAGCTCTGCAGCAACGAGCAGCGGTATGAGAAAAGCTGTGCACCTTGCAAGCTGTGCGGTAACAGAAAATCTCACCTATACGTTGCACTTATTGACATGAAGATGACAATTTGTAATCTTACAACAAGGCTAAAGCAATAGCCTGGATGTTATAGAAGCTGGCTTGTGGTTTGGACCCTGCACAAGCTAGCCAAATCTGAATGGGGAACGTGAACCAGAATCGTTCTATCAACTACCGCCATGGTGCTCCTGAGAAAAGGCACTAAAAATGTTGAACTTGTCATCAAGGTTATGTAAAGTTAATATCAAAACAACGAGATTGTGCATTACGTGTTTAATGAATTCATCCTCCTTCTCCACAAATGTTTCCAATACTTTTTCCACCTCAGCTTTGAATCTGAAAAAGAAAATGGTATAATCCATGTAGAGAATCCTCACTTTTCCAAATAACCTTTTATGTAGACTTTTGGCTCGGCAAGCTTACCTTTCGGTTTCCTCCTCTGTGATGATGACCTTGTCTCTAAGCTTGGGGTCGGCCTTATTCTCCCACCAGAACTTGTGTGTATTCTTCCTGTGCTCTGGTCTGAAATCAGTCACAACATTCTAAATGTATTACCAGGAAACAGAGTACTAAGGCAGTCAACAGCAATGTTCAGGTGGATAAAAGCATAATGGCTAGAGCAGTTGTTTCAGTCATAACCCCCCTTTTAATGTAGACATTTTAAAGATCCCATATCAGGACTTTGTTTAGGTGGAATATGACAACTTTGTCATGCCCACAACCCACAGACATTCTACAGTTGTATAACCTTTAATTACAACCATTATGATCACAGGAGCCACATCTAAGACGTGACATAAAGACAACATCAGTTTGGAAATACAGTATATGAGGCAAGGTGGTGACCGGAATTCTCTCAAGTCTTTTTGATGTTGCCCAACACACAATACAGATGATATCCAAAGACTATCAAAGGTAGTCCAATTCATTCTGTGTTTTTATTCTTGATGGGTCTTTGCGCCCCTATGACTAATGCTAAAAAGCAATTAAACCTAAAATCTATACTTATTTAGGCTGTTTCAATTGTCCACAATTCTGATTCAGGCACCAACATGAGACTCCACTAAAACCAACAGTCTTGTCACAGAATATCCACTTTTACGGCATAAATTGAACACCCTATCACCACTTCATAAACAATATACCTGTAAATCTGGAATGATCATATAAGAAAGCAGAACTGGGAAAAGAAATATGCAAAATACAAAAACAAGGGAGGGAGGTAGAAGGTATTATTTTACTGTAAATATATTATTTTACTGTAAATATATTATTTTGCGTATGAGGACAGTGATAGTCAAGAGGTAAGAGAAGTAGGTCTTGTGACCGGAAGGTCAGTGGTTTGAAAATCTGGGCTGGGAAAGTGAATGAGAAATGGTTTCCCCTCCCTCATCAGATATTGTTGAGTGGCTAACAGTAAAACTGGTTGTTTTGGGCAGCTCGTGAAAACGTTAAAAATAAGTTGCTGAAAAAAGTTAAATAAAAAATACAATTAAATAAAAAGCTTACGTGGCCATGTGTTCCAACAAGCCCCCGTACAGCACAGTCATGTTGCCATCAGTGACATTTCTTGCAATTTCAAGCCCACAGCAGTAGCACCAGAACTTATGCTCATGCTGTGTGCAATCAAACTTCTCCACTTGGGGTTTTTTAACAGTTCGACGGGCTTCTTTCACCTGGGAGACAATGGAGTCAACAAACACAGGAAGGTCAATGGTTATTTTTCTGTTTCAAGAAACAAGAATCAAAATATCAGTAGGGCAGTACACACGCACACAGAAGTAAAACAACTGCTGTTCGTGTAGGCAGGCCTTTGGAGACCGGTTATGTCATTTTTATTCCATACTTGACTGCTCTGACGGAAAAAGCAAAACAAATCCCTAGACAAAACAAATCAGAATGCTGTCCACAATAGACTACATTGCAACCCATCAACTTTCATTACATCACATCCAAAGCGACTCACAATAGTACGTTTTCGTCAACATTAGTCAGACCAACTATACAACGCAGTCTTTCATCAGCTAAACACTTCAATAGGAACAAGTAGCATAAAACACTTTCATTATACTTTCCGTCGGTTTTAGCCAATTCATAGACCTACCAATAAAAGTCATTAGGCCTAGATATCAACAAAAATCACAGTAGAACCCTCACAGTGTATTTCAGGTACCTATGGTATGTTTAGCAGTGTGGAGCAGCAGCCTGTGGAACGAATCAAACGCACTGCCTTATAGGCTCAGGGCTGATATAGGCCCATAGACAGTGACGGCAGATATTGAAAAGCTCGCCTTTTCAAGCGAACGTCACCATCACATATTTAAACAGGCAACGTCTGTCACTTGACTTCTCTACCAACGCACACAACTGTTGTTACTGTTGTGCCACCTTTCATTCTATGCCAATGGACAATGGTTGAAAACGACATTTCCTTGACGCTGCCACCACCACCTCCTAGTGGCCATTGTGAAAGTATGAAAAAACACCTTTCGTACACCGGTCACATACATCGGATCGGAGGCAGTTGAAAGTGAACCTGCTCACCTTTTCTAAGAATTTGAGAAGAACCACTCTGAGTCTGCTTTGGTGACTTTTCCCGAAGATGTGCCCCTTCCCTGATACATGCGTTTGCCTACATACGGCGCAGTAAAATGCACCCATCCAGCCAACCTGCAAGACACGGAAACAATACAAACCATTAATTGGCGGGCAACCTAAACTAGAAACAAAATGTTCTAGTCATCTCGGTCTTTCTCCCCCTCCCTCTGTTAGCTTACTCGGATAGTCGGCTACAGCCAGGAAGCGACGCCGTCCAGCTATTTCCCCAGCCAAGGCATTTGTTCAGTTCCGAGTCTAATAATATTGCGATAATGTCTAAACTTGGTTATTTGAATCTTTAACGCTACTGTCTCGTATAAGCTCACACGCTCTGGTCGTACTGACGCTGTTATAGATATGATATATTAGCCATGGGACATAAGCTGCTTCCTTCTTCTTCTTTTTTTTTTTTTAAAGCGGAAAGCTTTCCATATAAAACCGTGTAACATTATATAGAGTCCGGCGGAAGTAAACGACCAAACGTGCAACTAAGCGGCCACAATTGACACAAGAATAAAAATGTCGTGTTGAACCCTGAGCTAAAGCTACGGTAACCCATTCTATATTATTATACAATGGTTTCACCTTAAAAAGCAGCCCGATTTGAATCAACTGGAATCGACCGTGATTCTCAGCCCTCTGCTGGTGATGGCGCCAACGAGACGCTAGATGGCGTCGATCTGAACGTGCACTTACTAGCGTCCCAAAGGCTTCTAAACGGAACGACCCCGCACCGAGCCCTTCATTTATACGTGCGGGTTCCAAACGGCTGCTCCGTGGTGACCCGTGTCCGCCTCGGTAACATGTTAGACGGTACCACCAAAGGTCCAATACATCCTTCAAGCGCAACTTTGGGAAGCTGTTCGGTCGTCGATGACGTCACTGCTTCGCCGCACGCACGGGTTTACGCAGCCCTTCGGAATAAAAGTCCCTCTACAATACGCCAAAACACGAAATCAAAGATGGCTGACAGATGCCTCAACTTCTTTGCAAGCACTGTGCTTCAGAGTGGTGCCAATTTGTTTAATAAGCTTCTTAAATCGCTCATTTTGATGGAATATGCTCATAAAACAAGTGAGGCAATACTACGGTAACATAATTTAACTCGTCTTGTTCTAATGAGTTAACGTTAACGTTACTTTGATTGGGCGCAACCACCACATCAAATTGTTGCAGTCTACCTTTCGGCCACCAGTGGCAGCAGCGACCTACTTATGCAATACGATACGATATACTTTATTGTCCCCGTAGTAACATTTGTCTTGAACTCACATGCTGAGCACATAAATGCCTCCACAGTTGCAGTAAAACGACATATAAATAAAACAGCACCAGCTGTACCAAATCACAACAATAAATTGCACATAATCCACATTACACATAGTAAAATATTTCACAATATTGCACAAAACACGTATTGCACACACCCAGCAGTAAAGCACCATGAAACTCTTACACAATTCTCTGAACCTCAAGCAGCATTATTTAAAAGTTTGAACATTGTTAAACGTGTACACACCCCCATCCCTAATCAGCAGATTTCATAAAATGAGCTATTACCATATTACCTATTAACAGAAGTAAAAATTCTGTGCAGTAGAAAAAGATCACTAGACACGCCAATAATATTAATCTTGCTTTCTTTTGTTCATCTCATTGCCAGTTTTCAATTCGGTACTGAGGAGAACAGTTTTGGAATTAAGTACTCGACCAATTGCTGATTTAAAATCAGCAGCATCTCACCAAAACTTCAAATATACAGTAAGCTAAGGTCCACTCTAATCTACCAGTCAAAATAATGCACACACTTATTCACAGACATTCATACACCCATACTCATTACATTTAATACTGATTAGACATATAAAAAAATGTCAGTTTGTTTTGTTTTACCCATTATGTCCTTATTGTATTTATTGCGATTTATTAGGGGACCAAGAACCTGCCATGGGAGCCTAAGGCAATGCCTATAACGATTGCTAGCTTTTTACCAAAATTGGCACAATGGTAGAGCATGGCATGAAACACTCAACACCACAAGGGGGTGCTACTACAATTTACTGAAAACGCAAACTTTGAACGGGCATATCTCATGCCCCGTTTAAGCTACAATCATGATTCCCCCTCACAGATACCCCTCTGCATGAGGAACAAAGTTGCCTCAAGAACCCATGACTTCCGGTTACTTAGACTTTCCGCCATTTTGAATTTTGTGAAAAACACTTAAATCCCTACTCCTCCTAGGATTTTGGAGAAATCTGCATGAAAATCGTTACACATACTCTTTGGACCAATAAAATCACAGCATAAGAAACGTGAGTGCATAAAAAACCCCAAAGAAACTATCAAACAATGAAATCGCAATGGGTGTCGGCATCAAAGTGTCTTCTTAAATGTCTTCTTACAAACTTCATGAGACCAACCCTAAGATAGATCCCCGCCGGATTCATGGATGCTTGAAAATGTGTTCTTAAACAGCCAAAGTGTTCTCTGCTGCGCTCCCCCGAATGACGAATGCCACTGATTCTTAAATTGAAGGCGTGTTCTCATACACCTGAATTTGCATACATAAACGCCCCACCAGCTCCTTATGAGGGCATGCAAACACAAGACCGTGTGCACACAGAAGGTTTTATTTGTCACATGCAACATCATCCCAGTAAGATGAGCAGTGGAATGTTTTTCCACTGGCTCTTACAATGTGCACAGTAAGCAAGGGGAAAAAATTAAACCAACAATAAGAAAATAACAATAGAGAACAAGACGGTATATGGACTATAAAATTATAACCAACAATAAGAAAATCAGTCTTGCTGCAGTCCAGGAAGCCCCGCCTCAGCCTGTGAGACGCGCTGGCAATGCTATGCTATTATGCTATTCTGCTACTCCTGGGCGACCATTACTCCACCTGTACCAACGACACGGAAACAGAAGTGGACAACTATCTGAAGGACATTCCACCACCGCTAAATGTCAGTCCAACAGATTGGTGGAAAGTTAAAGGAGGAAGATTCCCGAGGCTGGCGAAGTTGGCGCAACGCTACTTATGCGTACCTGGGACATCGGTCCCATCAGAACCTGTATTTTCAGCAGCTGGTCTCACTGTAAACCGACTGCGCACAAGACTCACCCCTGATCACGTAAATATGCTTATATTCTTAAATAAAAATCAACAGGCTTGGGTAGTTACTGCACTTATGCAGCTTAAGTTTTAAACTGAGGCCTGAGCTGGCGTAGTTTGTCATAGCTTTCTCATTTCAAGAGGGAGTCTATTATATTATTATGTTTTCAAAAACGTTATTTATCTTTAGTTATCTATTTCATCATCATTTTGCAAATGTACGTTTCTAATTAAGGCTCATCTTATTTTTGTATGTCATAGACAAGTGAGCGCAATTTCCCCATCCTTATTAAAATATTAAAATATCATACTTAAACAAAACAGCGTTCATAATCATATTTGTGTTATGCCATGAAACAGGCGTATTTATCTAATGCTTCAATAAAGCTTTGATTGAGAGGAAAAAAAGCATTTTGTATTTTCTATGTCATAAGCCAGATTGAAGAATAATTCTCTTTGTTAAATTAACATTTGTTTTTGAGGTTATAATTATATTATTTTTATTATTATTACCTACTATTAGATATAAGTTGAGTCTAAGACTTAGAGAGATATGTTGTTACATAGCTGCATTTTCTATTCATGTTGTACCGAAGATGCATACTTGAAATAAATACATTAAAATTACATCTTTTGAATATATCAGTGTCCTCTTTTTCGGGAAGCAAAATGTGGTCCACGTAATTAATAGTTTAGTGCTTATTTATTTATTCACTGCCATTTGCAGTGTTCGTATAGTGCTTTTATTTATTTTGTCACAATGCCTCGTAGAATCATGACTATAATTGTGAAACGTAATTGTTAATGATAACAAATATTCTCGTATTTTTTATCATTATAATTATTTAAATCCGAGGATGTCTGTCGAATTGATGTGAACGCAATCGCCAATGATTTTCACAAATTCAGCCCATAACACTTGGGCGCACTCCAATCTGGCCGATTTATGACTGATTTTCCGCATTTTTAAATCCTGTTCTTAGCTAAGAATGAATCCCAGATAAGAAACCATTCAGGAATGCCAGAATTGTCCAAGAAACTTTGTAAGTGGACTTAAGAAGAAATGTCTTCTTATCTTTTGCTTAAATGCGTTCCAGAATTAGGTCCATTGTTTGGCCGTCTGTCCATCCATAAGAAACTGGATGCATGTCCCCTCCAGGTCCCTGACGCTGACTTCCGTTGCAGCATCAGCCAGGACACTAATGAACCTGGCTGCCTTTAAGTCGTTAAGGGCTCCCGGATGTCATTATACATGACTTCAATGAATCTGGAACAATATTAAACACAAAAAGTTCACGTAACGATACTGCATACTCAACCATATTTTTTACTATCCCCTCCCCACAGACATCAGATTAATTGAAAATACTTGTCTTAGCTAGCTAACGTTTACATTACTAAGTACAGTAAAGTCACTCACCGTCGGCTAGCTTGATCCGACTACTTCCCTCCCAAAAAACATTTACGTACAGTACCAGTCAAAAGTTTGGAAACACCTGCTTAAACCACTTTTTTCATGATTAAAATGCTTTAAACGGTATAAACTTGTCTATAGACACTTCCTATTTCATTATATGGGTTAGGGTTTCACCACATGCAGTACCATGTAATTCCAATGGAGGGAAGAAGGGTGAAACTGATGTAGGATTAGATGCCATGCATTTTTAAATATGACTGGTGGTCTTTTTTTTTTTTGTATGAAAAATTCTACAGATCCTTGAGCGTCTGATAAGATAGATGTAATCATGAACACCAGTACGTACCAAGATATTTAAATAACAAAACAATGCACCACCCCCCTCCCAATGAGCTTACAAGATTTAAATTAAATTAAATTAAAATGTGTATATTTGAATGCACTTCACTTATGATTATCTGCTTATATAAGTACACATATCATATGAAATATAGTAAGTGTTTATAGACAAGTTTTTACACTTTAAAGTGGTATGGTTTAAGCAGGTGTTTCCCCAACTTTTGACTGGTACTGTATATACACAGCATTTTTGTGTCGCGTATAATTTTATCTGCATAAAAACAGTGGTCAGAACAGTTTGTAAGTAAAAAAGAATTGTATTGATAATAGAGTATAGGACAGTGCAACAGTGTTGGAAATTGTGCTTGTTGCTTTAGGAGTGTTGCATTCTGAGTAGTGGGGGCAGCCATGTTTTCCCATGTGTCACTGACCCAAAGTCTGTGTTTAGTGGTCGGTAGAGCTAGTGAAGCCAGACAGCCCAGTGAAATGTAGCATGCTTTACACTTTCCTTATACTATTGGTGTTCTTTGCACTACTGTCATATAATTAATAAATGTCCTGCCAAGAGAGACGCCTTGACTCCTGATATCTAGAAAATAACCGGATGATAGACGAAGTTAGATGTTACCACACTAGCTAGATCTGGAGGAGGTAACAAAGTGCAGAAAAATAATAACCCGGCTCTGTATATAAAGGGCTGTATTCATTTATAATGAACACACAAAATGAGTATTGAAACATACATTTAGTTTTGCCACAAAAAATTCGAACACCCGCCAAAGCGTCGGGTGGCTTCTGAAACGTACACGCCAAATGAAATATCTACCCGCATTTGGCGCTTGGCTGGTATTAATTTTGGACCCTGGATGCTACGTATGAAAGTGAAAGGAATAGTTGAATTTTGTTTTGTTTTTATGATTTACTCACCCTCATGTCAGTGGAAACACCGGTGAAATTTGTATGTCAATGTAACATAGCGAGTTAGCTAGCACAGCTCCATGTCAGCCTTCTCCAAAACAATTGAAGTGAACGGGAACTGGTTCTTTACAATTCCAAAAAGAGCAAAAAATGGCAATGGCAAATTCGCAATGTTTTATATTTTGTTTCTCTACGTGTTTTTAATGCCAAGTACGAAGACGGATAATATGCCTTTTTATCAATAGGTGTACAAGTTTCAAACATCTGAAATGCTTGAAACTGAGCCAAAACCTTGTTGTTCCTGGCCTCTAATGTGTTGTTCAACTCACTCACTCTCTTTCTCAGATCTACTGAGGGACGCCATGAAGTTAACGGAGTGTGAGCAGGTGAGACACATCACTACATTTGTGTGTGTGTCCAGTGAGTTGGCTCCAGAGAAGCCAGAGGACTCCATCATTTGTGGAAGATTACATGTTTACTGTTGCCTTGTTTCCCTAAGCTTGTCTGTCCAAGCAAACGAGGCTGCAGAAGGACAACCATGTTGTGTATAATCATTTTTAAGTTGATGATTGTTCATTTTTAGATTCAGGGTGATGTTGCTGGTGTTGATATTTGCTATCCCTAGGCTCATCTGTCCATGGAGCTGCAGAGGGACAGTCATGTCAAACAGCAGCGTCTGATCCAGGAGCGCTGGAAGAGAGAAGCCCGCCGCGAGGCCACCAAAACCCAGCCCAGCCCGGCCCAACCCTCCACTGGTCTGGCCCCACTCACCCAAACCCAGGCCAAAACCCAACTCCATACACAGGCCTCTCCAGGCCTCACCACCGCTGCATGTGGAGGAATCAGGGAGAGAGAGTATGACACGTTACTCTACCAGCTTCAGACTCGGCAGGTAGGGAGCCTGCCTTTCCCTCCATTCTGCCCTGGCTCTAAGACCACGAAAGATGACAAAACTCGCCTGGAAGAGCAACAGACCACTATCGAGGGCCTGCGGCGCCTCATTGACCACCTGATGGATGAAAACCAGCGGCTGTCGGCTGAGAATGAGTGGCTACGGTCAGAAAATGCCCAGCTCCGCTCAGAGGAGGCAGAGGCAGCGGACTTTGTGGAGCGCTCGGAGCTATGGGTCCTCCCGCAAGCAGGAGGTGCTATAGGAGCAGGGGGCGGGCAGGAGAGGAAAACCACTGGGAAGGGGAAGGAGATCGCAATCCCTCAGCTGCCGCCATTGGAGATGCCAGCTCAGGAAGATTTGTGTCTGGATGACCTGCCACCTCTGGAGCTGCCTGAGGACATCCAGAACGAACTGCAGGAGCTATTGGACAGGGATCAACTGTGATTAGACAGATGACACACACACATGCACTGGGCTTCGACCAATATGGGGTTTGAAGGCCGATACCATTTGGACTGAACTGCCAGTAGCCGGTATTCTGTGCTGATATTCATTATATTGACAAGTGAAAAAATGTATTCAGTGTTTCAGAATTGTATTCTTGTCATGGTGGAAACGCCTCTGTAACAGCATTTAGAACATAGGACACTAAAACGTGAAACCTAGGCTAATAATAATGTAAAAAAATCAAAATTCAGGTTAAGGGCATCATATCAGGTGGACTACACTGACTGGACTTTTAATAAAAGTACAATATCAGACCCATATATCAGTCTAACCCTTACTTACACATACATACATACACACACGGATAGGGACTAACTGCAATGGGATTCAGTCACAGAAAAGCAAATTGATGCAAATCACTGCAATTTCATGGTTGTTTGTGAATTGTTATGACAAAGCCACTGAATCCTTTTAATAACCTACTGTTAATTTTAAAAAATATGTCCGCCAATTAGACTACAAGTGTTCTTTCCTTCCCTCCTAAAAAGCTTATTTTTTGCAGATGGATGGTTTTTGTGCAACAGCAGCAATACGCAGACACACTTCTACACACACACACACACAGGGTAAACTGGGATACAGGCAGGGGTTAAAGTGGGCAGGAATGGTCTGGAACTGCGTTCCGGCACCGTTGATTGGCAAAAAATAAACACTTTTTATCATGACAAAACTAAATGCATAATAATGTCAAGCAACTTAATTTGTTGTGTCCTGCAGCCTGATGTTCCTTCTCCAGCTGAGGGCATCCAGATATTCACTTAACAAATCAGAATCACCCCACGTAGGGGTGGACGGAGTTGCTTTTTTCTTAAGGTAATTTCAAATGCAACATTTCAAACAAATATCAGCAAGCAAAACAAGCTGTTTTATGTGCAATTTGTTTATTTGTCCTGATAGCTAGTACTTGCTTGCTATCACTTATTAGTTCTAGAAGTGTTATTAGCAAGCTAGTGCTAGCTAGAGCGACGTCCCGCTCAGGGAGGGGCAGTTACGGGAGAAACGGGAAGAGTCCTGGTGGACCAGGCAGCTTTCTGGGGGTTTATTAGGCTGTTGGATTTATGATCGGCTGCCTGGGTCTTTTATTCAACTGTTTGTCCCAGCACCTATTGCAGTTTGTCCCAGCACCTATTGCACGCTCAGCCGTCCTGGTGAGGGATCCCTCTTTGACCTGGCCCACCCAAGGTTTCTTCAATTTTTTACCTAATAAGGTTTTTGTGAAAGTGTTTCCTTGCATGCATCGAGGGTCTAATGCTGGTGGTGCTGGGTAGTTTAGGCCTTGTAGAATAGGTAGGTGTGCTATGGTCTGCTAAACTTCATATTTTGTGTGTTGTGCTTTGTTCTGTTTCCCTGTTTGTCATTTTCTGTAAAGTCCTTTGAGACAGGCATGCTTGTGATGAAGGGCTATATAAATAAATGAACTTGAACTGTGTCCCAGATAGCAAGTACATTAGCCAGGTTAACGTGGTAACTACAAACAAAGATGGCGAAAGATGGAGGAAAGAGAGGACAGTCACAGAAGAGGAAGATGACAGATTATTTTCAAGGGTAAGGAGTCAGGACTGCTCAGCAAATGACTAAATAGGAAGAAGTTTAAAGCTTGCATAAGTAATGTCATTAATTTTAGAAGTGAACATGACGATGTGTTGTTGAAGTTATCTGGTTAATTAATATTGTGAAAGGGCTTTGACAATAAATTCAATTGTGATATTTTTTGGTTAATCGAAGGCTGTGAGAATACTGGGCAGTTTAAGTGCAAGCTATGGAACTGGGTAGTTTGCAGTATTGTGGTCAAATGTACAGTAATGGACCAATTTGGCTTGGTGCAGGGCAGGCTGTGTTATCCATGGTCTCTGTTAGGTTAGGTCAAGGGTAGCAGTCAGTGGTGGCTGGTGCTAAACATTTTGGGTGGGACACAGGTGTGCTCCCCGGAAAGAGATTTTTCAACTTTAAAATCTGGATTTACAGTTGATTTTAGCGTAAGAAAACTGCTACAAAAGTAATGCACTTCTTTTTAAAGGGCACTTTAACCCCTTAAGGCGGGTCCGTCGTCTCGATAGCGTTAGTTATTGGCGAATTTTTATTTTTTTCGTTCATAACTGGGGATCTAACGCTTCAAAAACAATCCTCCCAAGTGTATTTGGGCCAAGCAAAAGCTGATAGGCAGTCATCCAAATGTTTGAGTTCCAAAATACAAGATCTTGGAATTGAAGAGGCAGTATCACTACAATGCAGCTTGGAGAACGATCCACTCACTCAATGCTACCATGTGAGGTATCATATGAAACTAGACACTCTACCCTTTCAAATGATAGCAAGCAATCAATAGTCAAAGCTAAACAACTCCTGTCAGCCCCACAGCAAACACACAGTCAAACTTCGCATCCAAGTGTCCGTGTGGCAGATTTTGTTTTCATGTCTCGTTATTTCATACATTTTCAATGCAATTGTCATCAAATGCAACACATATCGTTTACTTACAGTTTCAGTTTCATTTTGAGTCCATCCACATGCTTCTCCGTGCTATCAGGTTTGTTTTATAGAGAGTTCTGCA
>OMOT01054749.1:4938-18414 GCA_900312575.1 Acanthochaenus luetkenii
TGACCGAGCTGAAGGAGCAGCGGCAGAAAGAGCAGAGTCCCTATGTGGTGCAGAGTACGATTAGTCTCGTCATGGGGGTCAAGTTCTTCCGAATTAAGATGTATCCTGTCGAGGATTTTGAAGCCTCTTTTCAGTTCATGCAGGTACAACGGGCTTCTGCAGCTGAACCATATTTCGAGGATGTGCTCCAAATGAAAAAGAAGGATACTTTCCTAACTTCTCTTGCTATACAGTATATCTTTACGTGACTGTGGACGTGACAGCACTGATATTTATATACTATAGTCTCACACGACTCCTTTATTTTCTCATTTGTTGGCGTTCTTTTGTACCGTCTGTTTTAACGGTGGACCCAAATCAGTTTAAGGGTCATATTTCTGGTGATCTTGTTGTCTGATGAATAAGAGTATACTGGCATATTGGAGAAAGCTGCTATCACTTATGTCAGGAATCTGTGCCCTTTGACCTCTTAACTGTAGTTCTCATCAAGCTTTGGCACAAAGTTTGCGTGTAACAATCAGTTCTGAATGCACTGTATCGTGAGTTAATCTTTCCCGAACACTCGTGTGTAGATGTACCGTGTGAATATAAGTTGTTATTGTGTGTTAAGCGACCCTATTCTTTGACAGGAGTGTGCCCAATATTTCCTGGAAGTCAAGGACAAGGACATTAAGCACGCCTTGGCTGGCGTCTTCGTCGAAATTCTAGTTCCTGTTGCAGCGGTAAGTTTTCCTGCAGCACAGACAAATGCGGCATGCGTTACAGCATAATCTTTGTTTTTGATGGGAAAACAGTGCATTCTGTCATGTGACTGACTGTGTGTGGCGTTGTCCTAGGCTGTGAAGAATGAAGTGAACGTACCCTGTCTGAGGAACTTTGTGGAGAGCTTGTACGACACAACCCTGGACTTGTCCTCCCGAAAGAAGCACTCACTGGTTAGTCACCCGGCGGCAAAACACCACACAGATTGTCCGGCCTGTTTGTTTTTGTACACCCCCCGTAGTGTGACAGCGTCTGCCGCCCGCTTAGATCGCTTGAATGCCTCTCTGAATCCTCAAGCACTTCAAAGTCACTCGTGTGTAATGTTCAACGTCAGTGTCCACACGAGAAACGGTTCACAAGGGAAGGCAGGCAGCCGTGTTCAAGGCAGGGAAAGAGCACGATAGCCGTGTGCGTGATGCCCGTCGCCCCTTACGGTATCTTCCTTGCACGCCGTGCCAGTTCACAGTGAGCTGGAAAGGCAACGGCCCTTAATGGAACAGCAGCTTGCTCGCACAGAAGGCCTGCGTTCCCCCCGAGGCTGTGGCTGCGGACCACGTTTATTACGAGAGATGCATTGTCAGACATGAAAAATCAAGAGAACGTCATTATGCATTTAAAAAAGGAAACCTTGTTTTACATCTTAATATATGTGTACACTGCAATAGGTCAATGTTTTCTAAGCCTGTATGGAACTGTTATAAAATAATGTAAGATATGACATATGATATAAATATTCACTGTCCTCTCTGCACAGGCTTTTTACCCGTTGGTGACGTGCCTGCTCTGCGTTAGCCAGAAACAGTTCTTCCTCAACAGATGGCACGTTTTCCTCAACAACTGCCTCTCGAATCTCAAGGTAATGTAACCCAGAAATCGGCAGCCATTCACTGGGATTACAGTGGTCTTGGTTGAGGATGGAGGAGTATCTGGATGCATGAAGGAAGAGAGCGCTTCCCTGGTCGGACGTAATATTCGTCAACATGACAGTTGGCAAACAGAGTCGCTAGCGGCACACTGACCTTCGTCATTATGGTATTTTGTTGTCTGCATGGCATGACAAGAATATGCTGACTGCTTCAGGCAGTAATTATCCTCACTATCCTTGTCAGCATTCAATATATTAGCATAGTGTAATTATGATAATAATCTCTATAATTGTGTCATTATGTTATATCATGCTATATAAACTGTAATTGGTCCTTTTTGGGGTTAAAGCGTTGCGTTTGTTGCTAAATGTATTTTTGTGCATTGATTTAATAAATGGAATTCATTACAGAGTAAAGATCCTAAAATGGCCCGTGTTGCACTGGAGTCCCTATATCGTCTGTTATGGGTCTACATGATCAGAATCAAGTGTGAGAGCAACACTGCAACTCAGGGGTAAATATTTTCACTCCTTACTTAACTTAGTTATCTGCCATAGGATCGTTTTCCTGATAGTTTCTCTGCTGATTTGAAGTCAAAACCGATGACAAGACCTGTGTCAAGACCCACAGGATGTTTCACCAAGTCATCTCGTCAAACTATTCTTCTGGATTTAATGGGAGACATTTTTTAAATTTGAATTAGCCGTTTTACGCCAAGTGCTCCCTACTCGTTGCCTCTATTTGTATTTGAATGGATTTGGAAAAGGGGAATGCTCTGTTCTGTATGTAAATGCACAGGGCTTCAGGCCCGGGCTCAGGCCACACCAGATTAACTGTGCTGGTGGTCTAGCGGTTTACCAGCAGCTCACAGACACGAACACGAGTCTGGAGCCCACATGAGGAATCGCAAACAGGTCAAGCCAGACTTTGTACACATGCTAATTAGGCCCGAAATGAGCTGGTCTTCAAATAAACCTGTTTTCAGGAAATTGAACAACATCAGGGTTGCCAAACAGACAAACAGGCCAAATTCATGCAGTATTCTAAGTCATTTCAGTTGATATACTGTACACGGACTCAACTCTTTAAATGGGTGTTTAATTTGACACAGTATTTTTATATGTTTGATATATATTGTGTCTTTTCTCTATTTTTTTCTCCCGATCCACAGTCGCCTCAACACCATTGTTACAACCCTTTTCCCCAAAGGATCACGCAGTGTGGTACCAAGAGACATGCCTCTTAACATCTTCGTCAAAATCATCCAGTTTATTGCACAGGTAAAACTGTCAACAAACATCATACTGCCATACAAGCAACTCTCGATCAAGACCAGTGTGTGGTATTCTCGTACAGTGGATGATATAACATCCATGCCATCACAGTAAACACACTTGTCTTTTCCCCCTCTTCTTTCGTTGCAGGAAAGACTTGATTTTGCCATGAAAGAGATTATCTTTGACCTTCTTTGTGTTGGGAAACCCGCAAAAGCCTTTAGTCTTAATCCAGAGGTACACTTTTTGCATTCACCTATATTGTGTGTTAATAAGCAAATGTAAAGATGTGTTGTTTATTCACAAAGCCTAACCAGGTTCCCCCCTTCATGGGAAGATACAGCTGTCTGTGTCTGACTTTGTGTTTACATTCTGACCTGATCCGCTGTCACACTGGTTTTCTGCTGTAAAATAACATTATTGAGAAGCGAAAAGTTATTTTGTGATATTTTCAGTCATACATATCTCGGCCAATTTAACATTTATCTTAATATACGTATCTCTTGATATTCTCTTAAGCATTTTCAAAGATAAACTACTGCCTCCCAAAAAAATCACTTACCATCATAATTACTATCTAGATCTTATATATATATATGATATATTTCTCAAAGGATAACAAACACAGTCACAATACAGAAAGGACATAGTTGGGACTTACAGACGTGATCACTATGTTATAAATGAAATTCTAATAATAGCGTTGTGTTAAAAATTACATGAGAGGACCATCTATAATCCATTTCTCATGTGAAATATAACCACTTCAAATTCATTATGGACCGCCTAAAACATCCCACTGTTGCTAGGTAACTTTATCTCTTCTAACCGTAGCAGCTGCAGGTACAATAGATTTTCTCCGCTGAAGTTGTTTTCAGTTTCGTTGTCAAATTGCCAGCAATCAATTTAACCCTCGGAAGACAGAACACGGAGCGGATTACAGCTTTGACAATACTGTATGCGGGCTGTGGTTCGATTTGTGCATCTGAGTGAGCGCTTCTGTCCATCTACAAACCCGTTCCACCGATGTGATAGAAGTGTTTCTTCTCCGTTCAGCGAATGAATATTGGCCTGAGAGCGTTCCTGGTCATTGCTGATAAGCTGCAGCAGAAGGACGGCGAGCCTCCCATGCCTAACACCGGTTGCACTTTGCCCTCTGGGAACACACTCAGAGTGAAGAAGACCTACCTAAGCAAAACGCTGACGGACGACGAGGCCAAAATCATTGGTGAGCGAGACGTACGGTATTCAGGAGTCTTGACGACGTCAGGCCGGTAGCAAAGTCTCACGTCAATGACACCTTTGGCGTCTAAGTTTGGTATTAGATGGAAATATGTAGACGAATAACAGCGATGCCTGTTCCATCTTGTCATCTGCTCCAGGTATGTCGCAGTATTATTTTCACGTCCGGAAGGCTATTGACAACATCCTCAGACACCTGGATAAGGAGGCGGGGCGATGCATGATGATTACTAATGTTCAGATGTTGAACAAGGAGCCCGAGGACATGATCACGTAAGTGTACGGTTCGTCTCCGTCACGCCGACTGCCAAGACGGCTCAAACTGGCAAAACTCCTGAGCGACTCATGAGGAGGACAGCAGTGTTGAGGATGCTCTCCTGGGAATTTACTCAGTATCCCACCGTAACGATTCATCACGGTGCCTGTTTCCGCAGAACAATCTTAACAGATTTAAACCTGTGTAAGTGAACAACTTTGAAGGCAAGCAATTTCCTTTTGAAGCTGACATTTCCCCCCCCCGCAGGGCTGAAAGGAAGCCCAAGATCGACTTGTTCAGGACTTGTGTTGCTGCCATCCCTCGCATCCTGCCTGACGGCATGTCCAAGCCGGAGCTGATAGACCTGCTCTCTCGGTGAGCATCTGAGGAAACACCACTTAAGTAGGCCGGTCCTTACGTTTCTGAAAACCTCTTTTAAAACGACACTTCTCACGACTAAAGCCGAGATTATCAGATGTCTTATCAGAGGTGTAGTTCAGTGTTATTTATATATATACGTTTCTAGCTTTTGGACACATCCGGGGTCGTAGCCTGAATTCCCTGCTGGCCCAGCTTAATGTTTTCAGCCCAGTGTTTTATTGGTTATATAATGCCCGTTCTTTATTTGTCCCATTTGCCAGGTTGACGATCCACATGGACGATGAGCTACGACTCATAGCTCAGAATTCCTTGCAAAGTCTATTGGTGGATTTCTCCGACTGGCGTGACGATGTCCTGTTCGGCTTCACTAACTTCCTGTTGCGTGAGGTCCAAGACACCCACCAGGGCATGCTGGATACGTCCCTCAAATTGCTGCTGCAGCTGCTCACCCAGTGGAAACTCACCCTGGCCGTCCCTGGGAAGAGCTATGACACCGATAAGATACACACTGCCGAGGTACACTCTTTCACCGGTCTGAAATGTAAATACGCCTGTTTCCGTTATGGCAGGTTTTTGCTATACAAAGCTCATACATTTGATAAACTGTTCACTTCCAAATCTATTAAAGGGATGCCTTGCTATTTTAAATCCTTTATTTTATCTTATTTTTGTGCTATTTTTCTGTCTTCAGCCTCCACACTGTTAGTATTCTTTATTTAAACCAACAGTTGCCGCTAATCACAAATCAGCTCATTCGTTTACATTTCGGATTCAAATGCTAAAGCTGACAATTGTCGTAAGTTGCGTTATGACTTTTAAACAAGTGCCCGTGACAGGAAATGACCGATTTAAAAGTAAAAGTACCAAGGCGTCATTTTAAGCATATAACCCGATGACTGACCCTGCAACAAATGCAATAAATCATCAATTATTTGATTGTGGTATTTATGTTACAGCTGCTGCAGACGAGTTCAAGTCACAGGATACCTGTAGAGCGAAGTCCCCACTCCACTGTGCTGCATGCCGTAGAGGGACTGGCGCTGGTCCTGCTCTGCTCTTGTCAGCTGAGCACCCGCAGACTCGCCATCGCCATACTCAAGGAGATACGCAGTCTCTTTATGACCATTGGACAGTCTGAGGTAAACGTGAGAAGAAATATAAAATATATATAGGAAAAGTAGCGGAATTTGGTAATTGAAATGATGTTTAACCTGATTCTATATTTCGTCAACCGCAGGATGATGATAAACCAATGATTGAGATTATGGACCAGCTCAGCCCTGTAATCCTGGAGAGTTTTTTCAACGTGGCAGTTTCTGACACAGTAAGTTTTCCTCAGTTTGACTCTATGGCTTAGCTGCTATGAGCCGTGGGAGGACAAACTGAAACGCTTATTGGATATATAAACTGGAGTCTCAATGAAGATGTGTGTGCATTTTATTTGCCTATGTTTTGCTATTTTTTCGGGGATTTTTTCTTGGATTGTATTCATGATGTATAATGAGATTTTGTTTCCGACGTTGCTGACCTCAAGATTCAAGCTTCTAGCCAGCTAAAGATATTGTCCGTTTCATTGATCAGTTTAGACGTGTGTGGCATCAGTTTGCTTCACCGAACAGCAAATGCTTGCCACGTTGATTCAGCAGCAGATGTTCGACTTAGTTATCTAACATGAACTGAATTAACATCTGGAGCTGAAAAGCTGCAGGCCATTTGAGTTTTGTTACGTAATAATCAAGCTGCCAACATGATGTCGAGAAGACACATTTATTGAGAACAGGTTCATGCAGAGCTGTTCTTTGCAAAATTAGATTTGCATTTCAAAATGAAAAATATTGTTGGATCCGTGGTTTCCCTTCACGGCTAACTTCCTCACATTTAAATACATATTCTTGGCCATGAGAATGAATACGCATGGGGGGACGACATTGTTCAGATTTCACGTTTGACTCAGACGTGACCCCCTGACCCCTCGTTCATGCTGTGTGACTTCACCTTCTCCCTAGGCCACCATGCCAGCGGGCCACCATGTGGACCTTCAGTGGCTAGTGGAGTGGAACGCGCTGCTAGTCAACAGTCACTACGACATCCGGAGCCCCTCACATGTGTGGATCTTTGCCCAGTCTGTGAAGGACCCCTGGGTGCTGTGTGTCTACGGCCTCCTCCGGCAGGACCACCTGCCCAAGCACTGCCCCACGGCGCTCAGCTACGCCTGGCCCTTCGCCTTCACTCGCATGCAGCTTCTCATGCCCTTGGTAGACCCAAAGTAAGTGTCCCTCAGCCCTCCAAGCGCTGCAGTAAGGACAAGAGGGACGCATGAACACTTCAGCAGCTCTTCTATTTGACATTTTCTTTATACCCCTAACATAACGCTCCTATTTCACTCGCACTAAGTATCGCCACTTGACACCGGTTCCCCAAAATGCCTTCTTTTCCCCGGGGAGATCCCCTGTGAATTGTAGTGCGGCTAAAAAAACAAGGATCTGATCATGTTTGCTGTGCTTCTTTTGTTTGCTCCGATTCACCAGTAATCCAGTGTGTGCGAAGAAGACCAGCACCTCTGGCAGTGGGGACAATTTCGTGACCCTGTGGAGAAACTATCTGATCCTTTGTTTCGGGGTGGCCAAGCCCAGTATCATGAGCCTCGGCCATCTGAGAGCATCGACACCTGAGATCGTGGCTGCCACGCCTGACAGCGGCGTCAGCTACGATAACAAGGTAGCTTATTAATTCCCCCCAGTGCTTTGTCCCTCAAGGATCAGGTGTTCATACAGAGCTTGTTGACATTCAAGCTTAGAGCATCAAATGACACAGCAGCTATCTGAAAGGAATGGCATATTATATATGAAGCTCCTATATTTGCAACTGCATAGAAACGTATTTACATATAATCTCTGCATTGTTAGTGTGTCTGGCTCAACCGGCGGTGTTTGGTGTTTCAGGTAATTGGGAGCCCGTCTGTGGCTTGGCTCCTGAAGCAGTTGGTCCCACTGATGAGGGCAGAGAGCATCGAGCTGACGGAATCATTAGTTCTGGGCTTCGGTCGCGCCAATTCCCTTGTATTCAGGTATATCAGGAAGCGATATCATAGATCTTGACTCTTTAAGGCTTTTCGATTGCTGGAACCAACCAATTTTTCATAGAATTCCCCCCCCCAGTGTTATATCTGGGTGAATATAGATAGTAGCACAGCATCGTAGTTATGATAGCTGTTATTTGTAACTGCAGTTCAGTTACGGTACTTTTTTAATGGGATAAAAGCAATGAAATAGAATGTTTTTTCAGAATCCATTACTTTCTCTGTAATTCAAGTCCATGTTGACCTGTATTTATGTGGATTTAAAGGAGAGATGAGCAGGGGATTATTGTTGAGTGGTGCCTTGCTGCCATTTACAGTTGCATATTTTTTTATCTCAAATGCCTTTTCCTTGATAAAGTAATTATTATTGCAATTTATTAGAATTATTTCTCCTTTATTGAATCTTTAATCTATAATGGGTTTTGTATCTCATGATTCCTAGTTCATATTTGCACTGTCTGTATGCACAGGGAACTTGTGGAGGAGCTACACCCCCTAATGAAAGAGGCTTTAGAAAGAAGACCCGAGGTTGGTTGATCGCATTTACAACACTGTGCAACATATCCGCAAAATCGGTACAATTACAGCGAATTATTTATGGACTGAATCAGATAGGGGAGTATAGCCCTACCAGAGAGCTTCCATGTGACAGCTCTTCTGTCATGACGGATCTTTCTTTTTGATTTTCACAGAACAAGAAGCGGCGCGAGCGGCGAGACCTCCTAAGACTGCAGCTGCTGCGGATCTTTGAGCTGCTGGCTGACGCGGGTGTCATCAGTGACAGGTCAGTATGGCACTAGTTGACGCATTGCAGCCCCATACTCGTCAGTGTCACACTAGCTGACACAATGTGGCCCCACGCTGGGTTCAGTACAAGTCAGACTACACAGGAGTCCCACAGGGTCACCAGGATTCATAACAAACCATTATAATGACAAAATGGTTTTTTTGGTTACATTATGACTTGACGTGTAATGGTTAATTGCAATATTACAGTTGTTGACAAAACGAAGTTGAAAACTTTACTGTTACATTCTGTTCTGTTTGGTTGTGTTTTCCTTTCATTGGGCATTTGCCTGTTTTCTCGGTGTTCCCTATCGTTCCCCACAGTACAAATGGAGCGCTGGAACGTGACACCCTGGCCCTGGGCGCTCTGTTCCTGGAGTATGTGGATCTAACCCGGATGCTCCTGGAAGCGGAAAACGACAAAGATGCTGAGATCCTCAAGGACATCCGAGCTCACTTCAGCGCCATGGTGGCCAACCTCATCCAGTGTGTCCCAGGTAAACAGAGGACAGATTCCTGATCTTAAAAGCCCAATCGTGTCAGATTGATTGATTTCCGTATAAAGTCTCTATCTATTTGATATGGATGTCTCGTCTGCCATTTGGGGATTGTGGATTGTGAAACAGGCTTCAGTTTGGCCAGGGTTAGAACAGCAAACAGAGCACAAGACTCTTGACATTGCTCTTGATTTAGACACGTCCCAAGGCGAGTAGCTCCAGAAATAGTGCAGCTTAAGGATGGAGGAGGCGAGGGCAGGTGATGACTCATGGGTTGCCAGGAGCCACAGGCTTTCAGGGGTCGCTGATGAAAGGCAAACGATCTGTCGAGGGGGAACAGCACCTTCTCGCCGCACGCTCCGAAAATGCACTTTGAGTGGTTTGCTAAGTATTTGCGACGCCTGAATGTTTTTTGCTGACTCTCTCAACGAGCGGCGTTATAACAGGCTTACCTGTCTTCCCTCCCCCAGTGCACCACAGGCGCTTCCTGTTCCCACAGCAGAGCCTTCGACATCACCTCTTCATCCTCTTCAGTCAATGGGCTGGCCCTTTCAGTATTATGTTCACCCCTCTGGACCGCTACAGTGACAGGAATCACCAGATCACCCGGTATCAATATTGCGCCCTCAAGGTAAACAGACTCTCTGCAATCTTTTGACCTCCACCAACTCTTAACGCTGAGGAGGAGAGATGGATGTGCACGTGTTTATGAAACCGTCCATATATTTGACCATGAATCCCAACATTTCTTCTGTCTTTTGCAGAATGGAGTAGTAATATTTGCTCTGTGCTACATTTGAACTCATCCACCTGAATCTAATTTTGACTCCACATGTAGAAATGAAAATTGTAGCATAGCATGGCATATGATATAATTGTATTAGCGATATATAGGCCTAGCTGGAATCGAGCGTGAGCCATCCGATATCATAAAGCTTGAGGTCTTTAAGAAGTGAAAGGTTGTACTTTTGATGCTGTTGACTGGAGACACGCAACAAGATTTCTTGAAACTATTAAAGCTACACTAGGCAAGATTCGTATGGAAAAATAAACCCATCTTATCAGCCTAAATCACAAAGCGGAGCTGCAACAGACAAGAGCGTCCCACCCCGCTAATTGAGACCCTGTAGATTTGCTCTATTACCTCAAAGTAATTCTGGTGTCTTGTATGGTCACTTCTCCACCCACAGGAAATACAAATTGTCTCCTAAACAGCAGCAAGTGAGCGCTCCGTCCAGAGAAAGCTCTAGATCTTTTGCCTCTCTCGACCCTTTGATATTAGGCGATCGCTAACCGGCGGGGTTGGTAAACATGAGCCGAGCGTGCTGTGTGCAGAAGCTGAAACCTGTAACATGTCAGCATTGTTGACTCACCAGTCCAAACAAAGATGTTGGCTGTGTCTATTCAGAGTCGCTGCAGGTTATTTCCACAGGATGAGTTTTGTTTTATACAAGAATAAAGTCATAAACATCTCCATCCCCATAATAGAATAGCTGCCTGAAATAATGGTGCGTCCATCTGAAAGGGATTTGTGCCATGTTGTTTGTTCTTCCAGGCCATGTCTGCTGTGCTGTGCTGCGGGCCGGTGTTTGACAATGTTGGCCTTTCTCCAGATGGATACCTCTATAAGTGGCTGGATAATATACTAGCCTGCCAGGATCAGCGGGTACGTGGCCAATAATTTACCACCGTGGTGCATTTCAACAAAGGACGGACCCCCAAAAGATGATGGTTTGCTGAGGCTTGCTTTATAGAAACCAAGGCTGGTCCCTGCCAACTACTCACCATTAACAGTAGTGAAGGATGGCTTTTGTTTCTAAAATACATTTGTGCAGTATTTTATATTATTTTTTCTGTCAGTTTACTGTGGTACAAGATGAAGCACCTGTCCTTGTATATGTTTGTTTTACTCGTTCTTTCTCCAGGGCAAAGTTGACTTTTAGCCTCATGTTTACATTATATGGCCCTGGGGTGAATAGCATTAACTGGGCATGTTGCCCAGAAAATGTAGGTTATCATCTTTTTGTTACGGCAGAACTAGAGCTTCTGTCACTTTTGTTTTCCCGAATACCTTAATCTGTCAAAACAGATATAGCCTCAGAAAACCTCTAGTGTGAAATCAGGAATACAAGGGGATCCCCGGAGAGACTGGTGTTTTTCTTGGTGTCTCCTCCCGGCTCAGGTCCACCAGCTTGGCTGTGAAGTAGTCATCCTGCTGCTGGAGCTCAACGCTGACCAGGTCAACCTTTTCAACTGGGCTGTGGATCGCTGCTACACCGGCTCCTACCAGCTCGCCTCGGGCTGCTTCAAAGCCATAGCTACTGTCTGTAGCAGCAGGTACAAAACCTCACAGTCTCTCCGTCACCTGTTCATCTGGTGACGTCAGCTGCCCGTGTCCTTATCTTGTGTCGTGGCTACTTACATTCTCATCCTTTATGGTTTAGGCATTGCTTTTTAGTGGAGTTTGTATTGTGCACTCGGCTGTTTGTTTGCGCGTCGCCTACTTTAGATGAAGCTTATTAATGATTTGACTAATTAGGTTAGAAATGCTCTAGATCTTCCAGATTTCTTCTCCAAGTGGCAGATTAGTTTGTCATCTCAGCTAATCCTCTTAAAGAGCTCAGGATCCATCTGAGATTGGGGCTTCCTCTCAACTGGAGCACACAGCATGAGCCAACCTTTACACGCCGAGACCCTCTTCATACTGAAACATTCATCGTGATGTTTATTTCTCTTTCCCTACGTGCAGAAACTACCCGTGTGATATAGTGACATTGTTGAATCTGGTGCTTTTTAAGGCATCCGACACCAACAGAGAAATCTACGAGATTTCAATGCAGCTAATGCAGGTGAGGGAAAAACGAGTTGTCCTTCGCTGTGTAGTCCTGTTTCATTAACACGGTGCGAATGACACGTTTTGCTATTTGTTTTAACAGATTCTTGAAGCTAAGCTGTTTGTGTACTCTAAGAGGATTGCAGAGCTGAAGCCGAGCAGCATCCTCTATGGCACCCATGGTCCGCTGCCACCTCTTTACAGTGTCTCCCTGCCTCAGCTGGCCAGCCAGCTGGCCAGGATGTACCCTGAACTCACACTTCCTCTTTTCTCAGGTAACTGTGTGTGTGTGTGTGTGTGTGTGTGTGTGTGTCTAGCGTAGAATTTGTCATGGTATTTTAGTCTACAGTTCTTCACAGGCTTGTCATCTTCCGTTGGTTTCCCACTAAATGCTGTTTGCTCATCTTTCAAAGACGCCTCCCACTCCCGCTCCCCAGACACTCACTGTATCTACGGAGACTCCCGCTAACCACGGCGACAGCGAAATATACGTTTTCTAAGGGACTTCCCCATTTTAGGTTGAATTCATATGTGGATCAGGATCAAACCCGGCAATTATGGTTGCAGTGTATATGTATATGTATTTGATTTCCATGTGGCGTATAAACACCACAGTCCCCAAAGATGTTATTCCGATGTCCTTATTGCCTTCCCTCTGCCTGTCCCAGAGGTTAGCCAGAGGTTCCCCACCACCCATCCCAATGGGAGGCAGATCATGCTAACCTACCTCCTGCCCTGGCTCAGTAACATCGAGCTGGTGGATAGCGGCCTGCCGCTCCCGGTCTTCACCCCGTGCACCCCGGATTATGAGGCTGCCGGTTGTACAAACAGCACAGGGCCGTCCCACCAGCTGGAGGGCACCGGCTGGGGCTCCCTGCAAGCCACATCCATGGTGCTCAACAACCTCATGTTCATGACTGCCAAGGTACGTCATGTTGGGACACCAAATGAATTCCCAAAGCGCACTGAGTACAGTGGCATCATGCAGGTAGTCTAAGGTCAAACGATTTGCACTAGCTAACGGGATGCTCTCTGCCATGTTCTTCAGTATGGGGATGATGTACCTGGGCCGGAGATGGAAAATGCCTGGAATGCCTTAGTCAGCAATGAGAAGTGGAGCAACAATCTGAGAACCGCACTGCAGTTTCTCATCAGCCTGTGTGGCGTCAGCAGTGACACCACCCTGTTGCCCTATGTAAGTGTGACACCTTTTATTCAGGAACTCTTCAAGCTATTCTCTAGCGAATGGTTTTGCCCTATGCCAATGGTATCGATGGTATTCCGTGATGTGCTTGCTCAGATCAAGAAGGTGGTGATCTACCTGTGTCGGAACAACACCATCCAAACCATGGAGGAGTTGTTGTTTGAGCTGCAGCAAACGGATCCGGTCAACCCTGTGGTGCAGCACTGTGATGGCCCTCCCTTCTATCGCCTCGCCGCCACCAGCAAGGCCTCCGCAGCCGCTTCAGGTACAGGCCACCTCGCCGCCGCACATCCGCT
>OMOT01054765.1:4808-22178 GCA_900312575.1 Acanthochaenus luetkenii
TCATATACAGATGGGGAAACATGGGAATTTTACAAATGTAGTGGTTTGGAAAAGCCATCATATTAAATATTTGTTGTATTAAGTTTGAAAATGAATAAATATGTTTTTTAAATCTCGATTGGAAGGTGATTAACTAATTGGAATGTGAATATACAATGAATCAGTAAAAGTATCAAATGTATACTTTCAAAAAAAGTTCAGTGCTTGTCTTTAGAGCTATGGCTGTGGTTTTTTTGGAAGGACTGCCTGCCTACTTATACCACATGACTTGCTGTGTAATGGGAATATTTTCAAAGAGGAAAACAAAAGAGGCAATAAAAATATAAAATACATTTACATTTGTACATTGAAACTAACAATGGGTTCACGCGTACGGATCAACCGTCAATCTACAGTTGTAGCCATCATATAAGTCCCCATCATGCATCTGCCCTGCTTCTATCCAGCGTTAGCGCTGCAGTGGCTGACTGCAATCTATCAAATGTACGAAGCAGTAGTTAATCGTTTTAACACAAAACTCATGTCTCTCAAATGACTAGGTCCAGATCATTACTCATGCCTTCTGATAGCTGACAATAAAACTGCATTTGAATTTCTTCAACAATATTCTTCATGGGGTTAGAGCACAAGTGGTTGACTAATGCACTGTTGCAGGCAGTGCATGCAATAAAAAGTGGTACTTATACCATTGTGCCTAATTCCTCTGTATGTGGTACTAATTATTCCTCTATTTTAGGTTACAATAATGATATATGGGTATTATTTTTGAGCTCACATGAATACAATTACTGCGTTTCCTAATGAAACATAATTTATTGCTACCTTTGGGTCATCATTTAAATGAGGAATGAAACATATATTTATCTGTAACTTCCACTAAACATTGGAAAAAACTACGACGACTACTCTGACATCAAGGCATTGACACAGCTATCGGAGAGCATGAAAAGGGAGTCTTAACTTCTTCATGCGAGTTAAAAATGACCCGGAGCAAAATTATATGATGCAACTCAAGTGAAACAGAATGAAACAGAATTGAAAAAAGCACAAAATAAAAGAAGTTCACCAGAGGAATCTAGTGTTCAGTTAAAACTCAACTCCAGACTTCTAAATAATAGGAGGTAGCCTTTAGCCATTCTCGTCTAACTCAACACAAATACCCCTTGGACTGAGCATTTAGTTGATTTTTGGGAATCCTAAAATGGTGAACCTATTAGTCCCCACAACACTGCTGATGATACCAAACTCATTGGAGTGACCTAACCAAGAGCCCTTTGCATTCTTTAGCATGGATGTGAATGCAAAACTGCCTCTCTAATTCATTGAAAGGAATGCAGTGAATTTCCTGTTAGTTCTTGGGGGATATGCTTTGTTTTTCCTGTTGCTGGGAGCCAATGTATTTTTTCTCTTGCCCTCTTTAACTTCCTGTCTGGAAGATTGCTTTACCGGGAGGATGGAGATGTGAGTGTCAGGAACCATTGATTAGACTACTGCGGTCCCTTACCAAATCCCTTCTCCCCCACCATTCCAAAAAAAACCCGGATCACACCCCTTTTTTCAGGCTTGATGTGTCACAGATGAGAGTTGTGCTTTGTAATGAGAATTTAGAGGGGCCAGGAAAAAAACTGCTTATTAAGCATTACAAAAGAGAACCCAAAGCACAAAACCCATAAGTGACTCTGAATGGAGATGGTGGAGCTGCTGGTGGTGGTGGTGACGATAACCTCATGCCATGCTGCTGGTTGGTGTGCTTTGGGTGCTGCCAATGCTGGCATTGGCACTACTGTTCTCGGACGGGGACGGGTTGGTGGAGACAGGTTGTCTCTTTGTCACTGAGCAGGGACATCCTGGAGAACGAGGAGAGAAAAGCCAATTAAAAAACGAGATGAAAAGGAAAATGAAATAAAATAATAATACAACAAAAGCGTTTCTCACCAGAAAGATTTGCTGCAGTTGAGCTCATGTCCAGTCCGGTTGGGTATCCTGAATCCCATAAAACAGAATGATTTAATTTCAAATGTAGAGAAACATTATCCCAATCCACAATCTATTTTAGGATACAAGGATTACACCCTTAGACAGAAGCTTACCTGTTTTAATTTTGATAAACCACAGTGCTCCGATGAGTAGAACTCCGATCAGGAACCCTCCGAATGCAATGCCCAACACAGCAGGAAGGCCAAAATCAAAGCATGGTGGTGCTGAAATATACACATGTGAAAAATGAATGTATGCAAGCCTCCAATAAACATAAAGGAAAAACCACTCTCTATATACACATACACACACACAAGATCGTCTGAAACCAAGCAGATAAGCAGTGCACACATGCTGAGACAGACACACACACACATGTTCAGCTTCCTTTCCTCTGCTTCCTGTGGAGATCCTCCAACATGTATCCTGAACATCTGGGAAGAACCCAGTCCTACACCAGTTCCTCCCACCTGCCTCTGCTGCCTCCTGCGTCCTGTGCAACCGGGCAACATGCTAGGCGAAGTACTATGCTGGGCTTCATACAATACAGCTATCTTTTCCTGGAGTACAGGAAAGACAGGATACAAGGACAGAGGACTGCATTCTGTTTGTTTGGCAGAACCCTTTGCCACCACCCTGTGAGTCATGTGCATTTGCACGATTGTTGTTGTTAGATTGCATTGAAGGTGCTAAAGGAGATGGAATAATCAACATGCGACATTGAACTGAAATGTATAGACATAGTGACAATATCAAGACTGATATAGTACATATGACGCCGCAAATTGTCATTTGAAGAATTATCGAGAGACTATATTGAAACATCGCCATGCTATTTAAGAGTAACAAGACCGAGGATCCTGGTCCAGACTCTTGGTCTACTGCTGGATCAGTTTAGTCAACAGCAATTCCTTTCACTAGGCTTGACCCTAAATGGACCAGAACAATCACATACCAAGGAGGCTTTCTATTGAGAGAACACACACATCAGTTGACGTGGTTGTTTGCATACGTGCAGCAAAGCTGAATAAACAGGGGCAGGAAGCAGAAGCTCCAGTGCAGGTGGCGAGGAGGAGACAGACAGCAGGCCTGTGCTATGACTCCCAGGAGCCCCCTGTAGGGAAACTACCAAACAGGAAGGATTGCTGAATGGGGAACCCAGTCCAATCAAGGGGCGCTAGGCTCACAGCAGCGAGCAGTTAGCTAGTCCTGCTGATATAACTCTTGTAAGCTCTGACACTGGCCACTGAACGGAACTTCCAACATAAACATAACCAGTAGAACCGAGAGAGCTTAGGAAGGATGAAAGGAACTTTTATGTCAATGAGCAGTTGCCTGAGTTTAATGGGAGGAAGCGTGTTCCCTTACTTCGGGTGACCAAACGTCCTCTTTTACCCGGACATGACTTTTTTGGTCCTAAAAGATTTGTCCGTTTAAAAATACAAATACATTCCTTCAAATGTCTCGGGTTTTTGCTTTGCTTTGTTCCAGACAATTTCCCCTGAAAATTTGTATTTTGGATATCGTTTTTCTTTCCGTAAGTGTAACGTCACGCATCAACTATTTGAGGAATTTAAGGGGAAAGGAAGGAACATATAAATATTGTGTCAATCTGGCAGATAAGTGTGCCAAACATAACACGTGGTTCATCAACATTTTCTTTCTTTCTCTTTTTGCCAAGAAATGGCTTCCCCTCTGGAATGTGAGCTTTGTTCCCGTCTCATCTGCCTGGACACTGTCCTTTCTTTGAAGAGAGACACATTTCCTTATTTGAGTTAAATGTGTTGACTGGTCTGACGATAGTACCAGGCCCACTGCCTGTGTTTGGACAGCGACGCGGTCAGACCCCCATGGAAACACAAAGGACGCCCCCCCAGAGGGTCATCACTCCTGATTGTGGCCACAAGGTCAGACTGCAGACCTTCCTACAGGAGGAGGCCCTGCCCCGCACCCCCTTACTGGCTTCACTCCATGTCCTGACCTTATTGCCATGACAACAGCCCGTGCAGAATTTGTTGTGGATGGAAAGCAACAATAGGAATGAAAACAAGAAAGAGCCAGCAACCTGGTATGCGATTTATATCCGAAAATCAGTGGATTCCATTCCAAAAGCTGCATTGTTGGGAGTTGTATGTAGACAATGTGTCCACCAATGTTATATTTAGCAGGAGTGAGTTGAAATTATTTCATTATTTTGTCTTGTTTGAAGGGGAGACAAGTGAAGGCAGAGGGTCATATAAATACTGATAAAGGTTGGATGTGAAAATGACCTCATGATGAAACTACCCAAGACAATATGAATACACATCTAGTCCTCTGATGGGCCAAAGTAACATCTGATGCCAAAGCTAATTGGACATTGGTAACAGGACATTGGGTTGGTGAGGCAGGACTAAGTGAACCACGCAAATACATTGGTTGAGGGAAATTCGGGAGTGTAAAGGTACAATCCGTGATTGATGGAATTGCACCGTCCCCGGATTTGGTGCTTTGTCCCCGGCTTGCGCTGTCCCCAGATTCCCCCCTATCCAGATGGCATTAGTATTGCCCGGGGAGGCCTGCTGAGTGATCATGTTTACCGAAGGACCATGGGAATTTTATCCCGTCTGGAATGAACATAGCCCTGTCCGGACAGGATTAGTATCGCATGACAACATTGGTAATGTAATTTAGTAAAGTTATATTACATGTCTGTGATTTTGATGATTCAGATGGCACAGCCTATATGTATTTACTCCCATAATGAGGGGTGTATCATTCCCATCAGATACCAGAATACGTCTACCGAGCAAGGTATTTGTAATTTATGAATCACATACATACATTGATCTGGACATTCATGTTACTAGAATTAACAGGTAACTATTACTCCCACAGGGAAACATGCTCTGTAATAATCACAAATAAAGCATTTAAATCACTGAATCACTCCAGTAAAATCTGCATTACCTCCTCTAGTAATACTAATGCTGGTTGGACAGGGCTTGGTAACTATGTAATAAACGCAAATAAAGTTGATCTGGAATGGGATTGGAATCACTCGAGTAAAAATAACATTACCACTTACCAGACCTCCTCTAGTAACAATGCTGTCCGGACAGATTTTCTCCGGCTACACAGATACAAATTCATAGGGAACCACAAATATACCTGGATTTGCTCCAAAAAATCTTGTCACCATATGCTAGCTAGCCAGCAAGGTTAGCTTTTGCCAAAAGCAAACTGTTTACATTCTGGGTTGTATATTTTTGTAATTCCTCTTGCACAGCCGCGAGAGGTTGTACATGCGCACAAACGGAGTACAAATTGCAGATTGTAGCTTTAAACTGAACTCACTTGGTGGTGGCGTATACGGCTGGGTAACCTCCAGATTCCTCTTCACTCTTCCTCCATCTCCACATTTCTAGTGAGAAGGTCAAAGAAAAAACAAACTGTAAAAAGTGTATAAAAGAAAAGAAAAACACGAGGAACACTTAATTCTAAATGTAGTTAACTTTACTTACTGTACATAAAAACTTCATTCAAATTGTTTTGTGAAAACAATGAGTGGGATTGTTGGATGCTGTACATGGTTGTTCTTAAAATATATAAATAAATAGTACTACTAGCTTTCATACATTGGCCTGAATAGAACACTTTTAGAAATATGCATGAAAGAATCAAACATTGATCTGTTTATCGAGAGAAGGTGAACGTGTACAGGAGGCCTTAGATTAATTACCTTATCTTGGTTAGGACTGAGTATTCTATTTTGTACTTTATTTTGAAATCAAGAATGTGACTTCAGATAACTTCAGATTTTCCATCCAGAATACTACACGGTCTTTGGCCACTTGAATAACATTGGAATTCTTCAAATCCGTGGAATTCTACTCAAGTGTATTAGTAAAGTGTAAAGTGTGAGAGGAGGAGCTGGACACCAGAGAGCAGATATTGTTGACATTGGCTAGGAGTAAAATCAATGAAGCCGTTCCATTGGTCCTCTGTAGCCTCAATCGGTGAAGACGATGGTCTATGGTGGGAAAATATACACGTTGAGTTGCCAGAGCCCCTTTCACACATGCAGCCGGCTCTTTTAACGCAATGGCACTGGGGTCATGTGTGACTGGAACCGGTGTCGAAATGCCGTGAAAACTGCAGTGACTTCCGCCGGTTCAACATAATTTCAGGTAGATGACAACGGGGGAATTTACCGGTATTTCCAGTGTTGCGCCAATGGCAGCGTTATGGTGAAAAGGCAGAACGACAGAAACTGCTACCGTTACCGGATAAACGGATCCGGCAATGTTACAGGATTCATGGGTGAAAGGGGCTCAGGATTGTTATTGATTAGGTTGGAGTAGAACCGTGACCGATTTGAGTACCGGTAAGCCCTTTGATGTTCACGGAAGACAGTGAGCCCAGAGTGTCTCAGGACACGGCCAGCTGTTTTTATTTTCCACAGTTTGTGTGTGAAACAGGGGACGGAGCATGACAAATGGACCTCACGTGTCTTGACAGGGGCACGGAGATCAAAGACACTGTATTGTATGAATATTCATATTATCATCATAATCCTATCTTAATTTGAACCCTATTTCTATCAAATGATACATAGCAGCGTAGACTAGTCTCTTTATCTGTAGTGTTAGATCATATTTGATTGATTAAACATCCAGCAAAATATGCCTCTGCATTTCTATTTTCCCATTCACATATTCAAATAAGTACGCATCTCATGTAGAGAGGTAAACTGCATGTATGCACAAAGTAAAGTTTTAACTATGTCCTACGGGAACTCCTGTATGAATTCCTACCTCACTGTAGCACAGTTTGACGGTGCATTCCAGGTCCCAGGTGGTGGAGGCCAGCTCTTGAAGCTGATCCAAAGAGAAGCTGACTCGGGTACTGTTGGGACAGACTTTTAAGGAGCAGGCCTCGGGGATGAAGGGCATCTCTTTCACCACAGGGCATGAGCCCTTGGAGCGCATAAAGCAGCTGATCACCTTGATGGTCAGGACAATCTCCCCTAAAGTGTGTCCTGAGATCTATAGGAAACAGAGGAACATAATTAGAGAAATCGGAAATGACTTGCATCTGTCAAATGGGCATCAGTTGGGTATGGCAATGTATTGCACCTGCTATATCTTATTGTCCTCACTGTGCCCTGAAGAGGGAGCTGCAGCTCCATGGCCCTTTGTATTTTTCTAAAATAATTAAAAAACATATTACCCAGTGAAGTTTAGGACAAGTGCAGTCTATGATAGCACAGACATCAATAAACTAATCTAATATACTTACAGTCATTTAATCATCTAATCATGTTTATTTATATAGCCATTTTATACAAGACCGTCTCAAAGGGCTTTACATAGCATCATATACATACTACATACTACATCATCATCATCACATCATCATATATTGCACACAAACACACTCACATCTATGGGCAATTTAGGGTCTTCAGTTCACCTGACCTGCATGTCTCTGTAGCCAATGTTATCCTGTTTATGTGCATCAGAATGCTGGTGCACTGACAAGAACTTATTCATGTGTGCGAGCTAGTGTCTTGAGCATTTGCTCATGAAGCCAAACCAGACATTGCTTTAACATAAGAAAACAGTGCTGACAACTTGAAAGAATTGGTACATTGGCAATGTAAACTATTTTTGGCCATACAATGTAGACAAGACCATTTTAAACCTAGGTACAATCAACAACCACCACAAAGTAACTGAACCATATGAGAAAACCCTACCTACATTGTACTCCTACAATACAAATATGGTACACAAATTTGATTCAGTTCAAATCCACGAACAACAGACCGCATTCACCATGAAAGTAATTGTTAACTTATTTTGCTCATTTATATGATGATGTACAAGTGTCACACAGCACAGGATCTTTCGGCACCTGCCTTCCTCAGCATGCTAGTGTGTTTGGTTCAGACATACAAGGCTAGGGTTTAAATACCTTCTCCAACCAAAGAAGTCATGTTTCAAACAGATATCAAGTCACTCAGAACATTTGAGTTGTCTACTACTTATCAACAAAAAAACTAATAAAAATAAATAAATAGTATCTGTGTTTTTGTGAACCAATAACCTTAGGCCTAATGTGTTTTCTTTTTTACATGTGCAGATTTTTGCAGGCCATGTATTTATAACATTTACATAAGTAATGAATATACAGAGACCTTTCCCGTGTTAAATAAACATGTGAAGGGACCAATCCTCATTAAGCCAAATTTGGTGTCATTGTGTTTAGGTCAAACATCCACCAAGCTGCTCTTTGTAGAAGGACCTTCACATGGTCTGGAACACCTTTAGTCGTATACCATCTAAAATATACACATTTTGTCAACAAATAGCCTGTATGCTGCAATTAGATTATTATTGTTATACCATGATTATCCCAAGTTCAGTGATTTCAGAGGGAAGGAAAATATATATTCTTGACGCTACCTCTTACATCTGGAAAAAGCTATTTCAACAAAGTCACGTTACTTTGCTGTATTGATGCATCTGATCTGTCGGGCGATGGCCTTTTAGCTCTACCAACACATTCTCTTTTTACTGTGAATCCATCATAATGCCTTTAACTATTGTAGAAGGCCAATATATCTTGAACTTGTATTGAGCAGGAGGTGAGGTGGGAGACTGGTGAGATACAGACAAGAACAGGACAAGGGTGGCTGTAGGGTGAACGGGGTTCTCACCTCTGCATAAATCCTCTTGTCACTCTGCACCTTAGTGTTGGGGTCCAGGGGAGAACGGTAGTCGGGGGAGGTGTACAGCTGCATCAGCAGGGGCATCTGATGGGGGGCACTTGTTGTAATGGAGATGACTGGTTCTTGTGCTGTTTCTGTAACTGAGACAGAAGGGAAAGAAAACTAAAATGTACCATTGCACCGCTCTTTTTGGAGTCTATGCTATCCTCGAGTATACCTTCAGTCTTTAGACTTTGAGAACATAGAAGGCTTAGGCTTACACTCAGAAAGAAGAAGAAGAAGAAGAAGAAGAAGAAAAATTAAAATGCTGTCTCATACTCAGCCTATTGTTCTTGGGAGTTGACAGACCAGGGTTTGAACCCACAATCTTCAGCTTGAGAGAGGCAGACACTTTACCTACTTACTGAGCCAAACTCCTCCGATTGAACTGCTGAGGAGGAAAATAACTAGAAAGAGAAGTATTGTGATACTGCAGCCAATGAGATTGATCAGTCTTCATTAAACTAATAAATAAGATGATGAAAATTGATTAATGGCAAGCTTTATTAGAGTTGTAAAATCTTTCCATCTTAGGCTGCAGTATCACAATACTTATTCCTTTAGATCTTCTCTCCTCAATAAAGCTATCAGTGGTAGGTAAAGCATCTGTTCCTAAAGCTGAAGATGTTGTGCTCAAATTCATGCCTGTCCTTAGTTTAAGTCATAAACTGTCAAGAACAAGAGACACGTTTTCCAATCAAATTTAGCCATTGTGAAGAACTTGAACTTGTGTGATATGGCCGCAATTAAATGATAAACTTCACACAATTAGCCATAACTAATCATGTTTGTTTATCTGTCTGTCTATCTTGTCTGTCTTCTGTAATGTTTTGTTTGTCTGTCTGTCTGTTTGTCTGTCTTATTATAGTCATTGTCCCCCTGCTGGTAGTGTTTAAGTTCAACTGCATTGTCTCTAGGTTATAGATTTTGGCAATAATACAACATGTATAGAGCATATCTCCTTTCGTCGTTTTACCTGAAGGGTCATCTTTTTTCCCCAGCACCAGTGAAACCATAGAGACCTCTAGTCTGATTTCAGAGTAGCTGGTGAAAGTATTGGCTTTAAAATGATCCAAAGCCTTCTTCTGCACATCCTCTGCACTGTCACTGTTCAATGTAAGTGAAGGCGGGAGTCTATGTGTGATGCTGGTCAGTAGGATCTCATTGTTAGACTGTAGGAAGGGGAAAAAAGTTACAATATATCAGTTATGAGTGACATTGGTCTAGGGCTGAAATACAATTGAATCAAATCAATATTAATACAATTTCAATGGCATGGAATAGCTTATTGTGTGTCAGAGATTGTTTCGTCATGTTATAAAGTGAGTTAGTATATATACAGTATATACATACAGTATAGTGAGAGAATGGAAAATATTTGACCCCTTAATAAATCCTAAGATATTAAAATATATACAGTGGGGTCCTGTTGTGGTTGTGGGACAATACATATGACTACTGGAGTGTGTGTAGTGTTGCTTACACCAAACTTTGTGTGTCGTGGGTTATGGAAGCTCCATGTGGTACCCTGAGGGCCTCTCAGGAACACACTGATAATCTTCTCTGTATCCACGTGAACTGATACGTAACTGCAACACAAAGAATGAAACAATTACAAGGCTACCTATAAATGACTCTATGGCACTAAGGTAAACGATAATATATTACTTCAACTTATTACAACTTAGTGCTGCATATGAAAATCAAAACATCATGTTCCATATTGGGTCCCATTGCTGTCTCTATTTATGTTTAAATTATATCATGTTATTTGTGAAAATAATAGTTAGTTATGCTGATGATACCCAACTTTATATACCTGTAAAACCCAGTAATTCAAGTTGTCTAGCAACATTAAATGACTCTGTCAAATGTTAAAGCTGCACTAGGCAATATTTATATGGAAAAATACATCCTTATATACAACTTATTAGCCTAAATCACAAATTGGGACTGCAACAGAGAAAAGTGTCCCATCTTCCCTTATTGTGAACCTGTAGATTTGCCCTATTTGGCTAAATTAATTTCAGGTGTCAGGTATAGTCGCTGGCAGGAAATATTATCCGTGCATTGCAAGTGATGGCGTTTTTTTCCGACCATCTCCACCCCAAACATTGATTTGTTCCATAGTACTGCAATAATTTGATTTACAATTAAACTAAACTTTCAAAATTGTGTTGTGTCATAAAATGCTGATGTACAGATACACTGCAGCTAATAGACATTTTTCTCAACAACCATAGCAAAACCATAGAGCAAAGGTCAAGGTTTACCGGATGCTGGCATTCTCTGGGATGTTTATGATGTGAAGCTCTGTTTCATCACTGGGGTTCTGATGTTGCATGGAGCAAGATTTGAATGAAGAATCTACGGGTATTGTTTCAATCTCCATAAAGTGCTTCATGGATGGATCTTCATTTTCAAGTGTGCAGTCACTAGAGCCAAGTTTGGTTCCTGTAAAACCACAAATTAGTGTCATTTTAGTTTCAGTCATTGTTTTCATCAGTATGCAAAACACAAGTTATTGTTTAGGGCAATTTATATGTCAATATAATTATACCTGCATGGCAAACCCCACATAGTGAGGAAGGCAGTAACTTCCAATAATGGACTGCCACAACAATGTTCCTTTTTAATAAATGTGCTCACTTTATTGTTTAAAACTGATGATAAAAATGATGTCTTTGTCAAATCTCGTATAGTTTGAATTTGCACCTATTTTTCACTCCTGTGGATAGACAATCAAAGTCAGGTGTGCCAATCACCACAACATATAAATCGTGCAAAAATGCTTCAGCAATAGAGATCAATAATATAGAATCGCCATTTCATGTATTTAGAAGTCCATACAACACTAGTTTGAAGATATGGGTTGCACAATCCTACATGTCACATAAGTATACAAACAGTGACAATGCTTGTTTTGCAATAGTGATGAGTTGGACTTCTGTCTTTTGATATATGCTAAGTACTCATTTATTTGGCTTTGCTGTGGGAACTGCACTGTGCTTTGACTGTGTTTTGACTGTACCAGGAAGTGGAGTGGTCTGGATGATCAGTGCCCTATGTCACAAAGCCAGTTCAAGACAGTCAGGGTTTCTTTGCGATAGCAGTGGCAGTCCTGGCTAACTGGCCTCACCAAGGTGTTTATCAACTTGCTCTGTCAACCCAGGATTTTCCATTCGAGCTATGAGCCCGTTAAGATCAAACAATTTATATCCGTGGGGAAATTAGATTGTTGCAGCAGCAAAAAGTTATAGGGTTCAGCGGGGAAAGGAAATAGAATATAAGCACACAACTAGAATATAAATATAAGCAATAGAAAATAATAGAACATAATAGAAAATAATAAAATAATAAAAGCAATAGACTATACATAACGTATGTAAACATATGCTGCTGACAATTTCAACAAAGTAGACTGTAAAAGTGTTTGTGTTCTTCTCTCAAGAAGAACAAACTATTTAATGAATTTAATGAAAAAGATTGAGCAACACAAAACATTATAACAGTGAAAAGCAATGCTGCTGCCAAGGCTAGAGATGATTTCGCAAGTAAATAAGCTTGTCACTGCCCCGTCAGTAAGGCACAGTGGGTATACTTTCCATTGATACAATATTGTGACATTACATTGAGGCTGTGAAAATGTTTTTTTGTTCACAAAGTCCTCATGTTCCCCAGGGCTGTGGTGATGGTTGCAAGTATTGCACAATCACCTCTAGAAATATGTCTGTGCTCTAACTGTGCATGCAACAGCAGATTGCATTCATAATTGATTGATATGGTCAACTAATGTAAGCCAATACGATGGAATTGTAGTTCAGATAGGGAATTATATGATAAAGCTAATGCCTCTTTCACAGGCAATAGGATGAGATTAATTTCTAATTGCATCCAGACATTCAAGAAACCTTAAGGACATTCTTTCACCCACTGTTCAAATATCTGCAACGGCAAGTTCATCTCACACCCCCATATTGGCCAAAAGATCAAACTAAACAGCTTTGTAAACTGTTCCACTGCTGAAGTACTGTAATCTATAGTATATGCTCATCTACCCATGTGGACAAATAGGTGGGTCAGGCCAAACATTCCCTAAAATTAAGAGTGGCTGAACGCAAAACTGCAACGAGAATGGGAAATTGAAAACATGCCGCCACCAGGCATTATAAGGACACAAACCATGGCCCATCACCGAACACCCTATGATTCATAGGCCTGGAAAAAGGTCATGGAATTAGAAAGATGTAGAGATTACACAAAACTCCTCCTCAAAAGAGATGGTACTTTCACCCCCATGATAAACATTCACTCCCTCCCTATTGGGAAAAACCACTAAAGGCTGTTTTGTTGAACCGGCACACCACAAAACTCACTACAATTATAGTTATGAGTTTTACATTACTGGCAGTAAAGTGTTATACAGTATTAAATATGAAATGATAATATCAGAAACAAATCCAATTGGTTTTGTACAACAGATAATGACAGATATATCATTTATTTCTCGTCTGGCTTGAGATTCGAACTGGCCACCTTCCGGCTACAAGCCCGCTTCTCTACCTCTGTGGTACCTGCCGCCTAATGGTGCGCTTACTGTAATTGCTTTGCATGTACATCTTTACTACAGTACCAACAACACTGATATACATGACCCTTTTCAGCACAAATGACTGTCCAATAGCCTATAAAGTTAGTGTTCGACACATTCAATATAGAAATCATACTACATGCATTTGCTGATTAACACATTTGACTAGGGACAACTGACAATGTGTCAAGGCTAATGAATCAGAAATGCAATGATAGACTTACAATATTGTGACGACTGTGGTGATCAGAATGCCAAACAATATGAGTTATGCATCATGCAGGCACATTGCTAATACATTCTGATGCTGTTGCGTGCACACTAAACACACTACACACAGAAACGGAGCGCCCACTAGCTGCCTTGGCCAAAAGCATGCCTCCGCGCTCGGTATGTATGTGTAGTTACATTGTGTAATTAGTGTAGAATTATTGTAATTCCATCCCCATTCCTTCTGAGAGAACCCATACCTCTACCATCAAGCCCAAAAATGACCACCTGAAAGCATCTCTGCAAACAAATCCTACATATGTACATTGTGTGCTGGGTTGCACAAATAATTCTCACCCTCTCTTCCAGTGGAGGAGATTGTTTTGGGGGTTCGGACCGTGGTGGATGAGGTCACACCCCCAAACTTCTGTGTTGCCCACTTGACCAGCTCCTCATTTTCAGTAGGGAAGTCTTGCTTGTGGACATTGTCGGGATGATCACCATATAAGGTAATTGTAGAGTCATTGTTTACCTGGAAAGTATCATCAAAATCCAGTTGATTAGTCTCATTAAGCATATCATTAACAGAAATCAGAATCAGTCAAAATCACCTTTATTGGCAAGCTATCTCGATCTAAGAAATGCCCTTAGGGATATAAAAGGATATAAAACTATAAAGCCAGTCATACGCCTGTCTGTCAACTCATTGCTAACACATTATTGAGTGTGTCAGCTTTTTATTTATAGAACTTCACCTCATATTTCCAGAATTTGTGTCACAACAAACCCATTTGCCCATCCCTCTCACTCTCATCGCTCTATCACTAGCTCTTACCCCCACCCACCTCTCTCCCTATTCTCTTAGCAGGGTCCTGTTGAAAAGAAATGTTTATTATGGTAAAGTGTCCACGAGCCCAGTTGCACAACCCTGTTGGAGCCAAGGTCTTTCCTTTGCTTCCTGAGTGGGGCCAGGAAATGGGACCTTTTTTAACTTTGTGCGTCAGCAGGGTCGGCTGGAATCTGACTCTATACAAGGTATAAATATATACATCCATCCCATCGACCGGACTCTCTGCTGTTTCCGTGTCTGGGCCAATGGGAAATAATGGTCTTTACATGAATGAGAAAATAGCGGTGGGGGTTGGGAATTAAGGAGTGGGGGTGTCTACTGGCAGAGTGGACTACTGCTCATTTGGACACGGCAAAACAAGCTTATGTATATTGACACTCGTGAAAAAGTAATTTTGCCGAGGGAAACTGTAGTTTTATGCTACAGCACAATTAGATCATTGGACTATTGTATTCCCTTTCAATCACCATATTAGTGTTTATCAAGGGCGTGTGTGTTTGAGTGACTGAAAACTCTCTCCTGAGTGGTTTGCTGTGGGTGACTATTTGTGTGTGCGTGTGTGTGTGTCACGTAGCTGGACAGAACATTTTTGAAAGCCAAGTAAATCTGAGGGAGTGGTTGGTCTTTCTACATGACTATTTGATTTAGGTTGGATCAAAATACAGTGAGGGGAAACTATAGAAATGAAGAAGAAGAAAATCCCATTACTATAGAACCAGAAAGAGGCTGGAGATGTTGAAAAGGAGGAGGGAAAGAAAAAGGGGAAATAGTTACTGTGGAAAATGACAAACTATCCGACGTGAATTAGACGCCACAGGATCAGTTTGACGTTGTGCAGCCTCACACTAAAGTTAAAGGACCTCGAGGATATAGTCAGAGCAAGGAGCATCTGTGTCTACTGGAGATTCCAGAGTTGTCTCATAAGACTTCCTTCCCCTCAGTATAAGCTGGACTGGGTAGATGAGCTTACAGGAGGTGATCTTCCCTCCCTCCAGGACATCTACACCGGGCGGGGTCTGACAAAGACCCGGAGGATCATCGAGGACTCCAGTCACCCGAGCCACGGACTGTTCTCACCGCTACCGTCTGGCAGTCGGTACCGTAGCATCAGGTTCCAGAACCAGCAGGCTACGGGACAAGCTTTTATCTCCAGGCCATCAGGCTGCTGAACAACTGACAACTGTCTGTTGCCTGCACCCTTTTTGAGTCTTGCACTCCAGATTTCACTCGTCTTTATACCTGTGTAATCACGACCCTCACATTTTAGTGTTATTCTATTCTGAGCTCACAGTTGTCGCAGAATACACGAGTCGGGGAAACAAAAGTCACTCTCGTGGCTATCTGTGAGCCTTTTGGTAATTTATCCCAAAAATATTAGTTTAGGCATTAAAACCATTTACGAGAGTCTGGTGGTCTATTGCTTTAGTGTGGCACTCTGAATATATCCTGACATTTTCCCACTGAGGTATTTGGGGACTTCGCCAGGTCATAGCAGATTATAAAATGTGTGAATTTAGTCAGCCGCATACAAATGGAAAATGTGCCATTCATTTTGAGACTCAGAACAAACTTTAAACAAAGTATAAGCCCTACAAGATTCGAAGAAACGGAATAATATTTTGCTGATCCGTGGTCTTTTTGGATCCAGCCCTGTGCACAGGTCGCCTTTGGGACTCCGAGGAGAATTGTGACTATCACAGCTTTTTCTTCTTATTATTTTTTTCACCTTTAGTAGATAGTTCAAAGTAGAGAGAGACGGGAAAGACTGGGATGATACGCGACAAAAGTCCTGGGCCGGATTCAGAACCAGGATGTTGCATTCGCATGGTACGTGCCTTAGGCCACCGAGCAACCAGAACACCCCTGACAATCACAGCTTGATAGCACACTGGGTACGTCTCCAGCCAAGCTGTCAAGCTGGTGACGTACTTCCCCAGACACAGAACAGATGCTGTTGTTCTCGATCTGCCTGCAGTAAAACATTATTACTCCCCCAGTGATACTGCTCATCCTGCGAAAACATCCCGTAGTCATGGGCAATGTTACCCAGGCCCTCAACAGGACATGATACACGATATGGTATCAAACTGTTGTCAGCGCATCAGTAACCGCTGACATTCCTCTAAACATTTGGACGTCCTTACTGGTTTGTGTGTGGAAACAACGCTTCTAAATCAACTTGACGCAAGCTCAATTATTTCGACGACTCAACCCAGATGCCGCTCTCTAAGAAGAAATCTATTTGTCTTACAAACCCAAATTGACGAACTCAGTATTTCTTTATGTTTCAATCACCTTCAAAATCTTATTAGGATCATTACAGATGACCATTTAATTTTAAAAAAATAGTTCAATACATCACAACTACCAACAGTTGTTTTTTTACTTGGAACTAAAAACTGAAATGATGGTGGGAGAAAGAGCAGGAGGTGCAGTTGCCCGACCGGCTGAAATGAATGTAATAAAGAGAAAATATAACTTTATAATTTAGTCACGTCAACAAAATAAATATCTGTGCAGACCATATTTAAACGTTACCTGAGAGTGAACTGCATCAGGTTGAGTACCATTCAAACCTCATGTTAAAAACACGGCACTCGTGATGCTGTGTTGATTCATCGCGCTTACTATGTCCCCCTTAGTCGTGCCACAAATATTGCATTTCACCCTATTCTCATTGAATTTTGAGAAGTCTGCCCACGCTTTCAAATGCTTGTGTCGATGCACCGTGCTGAGAAACACGCTGCCGAGAGGGGACCAGGGACCGTGGAGCCTCAGCCCGGGAGAAAGACGCTCAGCAGTGAAAATAGACGGTCAGCACCTCAGACAGCAACTCTGCCCACACCAGCGTAGGAGAGACAGAGTGTGGGAACACCAATTTCTCCACCGCCCGGCTCTGGCAGACCAGGAGACGACACACCTGCCAAGCTACTGGTAAGAGACTGACAAACTTGGATTACCCTGTTGGATTTCCTGCTGTGTGCTTTG
>OMOT01054783.1:6073-16776 GCA_900312575.1 Acanthochaenus luetkenii
GTGTGTGGGGGGGGGGGGGTTGTTATAATTCTTCTTAGGCGTTAGTATAGTATATTCATTGCCTTTAAGAGAGAACAGAATATGTCCAGACCCATCCGTCGTAATTAATGCCTGTTGTCCACCAGGAGCAGATGTTGGGTCACTGCGAAGGCTTTTAAATTGATAAAAGCTGTAATCTGGAATTAAAGCAGGAGTTTCCAGACTTCTTTGACAGATTTCTCCATATGGAGGTCGGTAAATGTCTGTGACCCCACATCGTTCATATCGCACCGAGGTTTCCTGTACAAGGAGGAAAACATTGCTCGGAGCTACTCGGTTCTTTAAGCGGTATACTGTATACATGCCTCATAGCCTCTGCGCTGGCCAAAAGCCGCTGGAAATAGCGTTTCGTGTCCAAATATTGATCAGATATTATAACGTTCCAGTGACATTTTTCATGAACGCCATTCTTTAGAAACAGAAACACACAAGGCAAATATATTAGCTTCTGGATGCTTGTTCTGATCAAACTAATCTGAACTACTGTTTTTCACGTATTTACACAAGGGTTATGCTGTTTTGTTGTTCTGACCAAACTAATCAGAACACACTTTATTGTTTAATTGTATTTATTTATGTATTACCATAAGTGCTGAACAGCCTGCAAGACCTTTGTGCTCCGAAGGCTTCCAAAAGATTATTTGAGTATACTGTTCATACATCTACAGCATTTTTAAAGGTTGTGGATTATGTGGATTATGGCTTTTGAAGTGCTTACACTGTAAATAAAAGTACCACATTCCCTCCTTGGTAAACTGAAAGCCACTTGTTAGTGGTATTGATGATGACAGAGAGATTCCACTTAGTGTTTGTGTTTCAGTGGAACTATGACTTAAGTATCTAATTATGTTTGCTGAAGCCTGTAGCTGCCATATCGTTATTAAGGATCAAACCATCGCTGGTTTTTTTTCAAGAAAGTAAAGCTAGGGTTTGGACGGGGTCACGGACAAAGAACAACTTAGGCAGAGGGATACTGTGTTATCTGATGCACTGGGTCAAGATGTCATACTTGAGGTTACATTTTGGGTCTCCATGCAAAACCAGTTAACATTGGTAAGGCCAAGCTGCCGTTTTGAATTTCAGAATTGAAATATCTCAGCTTTCAAAATGATCCTCAGTCCTCACACAAGAAAATAGTTGTAAAAGTTTTATTTCTCTTACACCCACAAAATCCAGGGACCTTTCTAGTGTTAAAAACCACAAAGACACAAATCTTGTTGTATGTCTTCAAATTAGGCTTTACATACACATCAAGCTCTGAAAACACGTCCTTCAGGTTTCCTACGCCCCAGTTTCCTCCCCAGGTTGGATTTAAGGAGGACTTTTTGGGTTTGGGGGTAGGGGGGGTGGCTACTGCCCCCAAGCCTAGCCTGTCCCCTTGCCTATTCTTCCTCTGTTCCCTTGAGCGCTACTGAATAGCCCAGTGTGTTAAACAAATGGATCATCTTAACTTTTTGATTGAGTGAGCACAGACTAAAGGGAACTTGAAACCTAATCCCGAGGGGCGCGTAACCGCTCCACAAATGTTTGGCAGATCCCTTTGCTTGTGAGGGGCGAGCAGAAACAAAGGTGACCTCACAGGGGTTAAGGTTGTGATGGGGGAGTGACAAAAGTAAAGGAGCCGCCGGGATGCTTTTTTCTTTCTTTTTTTTAGAGTGGATTAGTGCTGTGTCAGGTTGAAGTGATGGTTGCATTGTTATTTTGGTGCACATTTCTTTGTTGCATTATATAAGGGAAGTTGAAGTGAATATTACACTTTGGTTGATTTTTTATTTTTTTATTGATAAGTGCACCACCACACGTACTTTCCGCACATTTACAAACACGGAAAATTATGGCCAGGTAATATTTGTCCTGGATGTAACTTTTCAAGTACGAATTTTGCCTGTTTGAGGCTCAGTGCACGACGAAGCTCTGTTAATCTGACTTTTATAGCAGGTCTGAAAAGTCTGCAATTTAATTTGATCATTTCAAGGTTTTGACAAGAAAACTTGAAAAAGTATTGGAAAATATATAGGAATCCTGAAGATGTCAAGGAGAGATTAAAGAACGGGAAAAGCATCCGATTTAAAAATTGAAGGTGAAAATATTTAGGACTGATTTGAAAGACCACTGACACGTAGCTGCCCAGAAGTTAATTAAGTGATTCTACCTTTTCTTTTACTTTTCAGCTCTTCTTGTTGTCGAGACAGAAACCTTCGGGAGCCATATTCGAATAAAAGGAAAAGAGAGCGAACATTACATTTGTATGAACGACAAGGGCAAAATCGTTGGAAGGGTAAGTATCTTTTGGTTTTCATATATGGGGATTTAAAAAAAAGGGCGAATCTTTACGAGTATTTTTAAGGGACCTCTTAATCCAAGCTGAATTGAACGCAGCCTTAGATCTGCTTTCGCCTGCTGTTTTTGTACACCGCTAACAAAACCCCTTTGATAACTCACGGCCATTCTTCCATTACGTAATCTGCCTACTCCTTTGACACTCGATCAGTCAATTACAGACTGCAATCACCACAATGCATTGAGAGACTAATGGTCACTTAGGAGAAATGCCATTGCAATTATATCACTTAGTCACACCAGGTGGCCGCAAGCGCAAGATGAATGCATGTGACTCTGCAGATGACTGGCTCGATATGAAAATAAGTTTATATTTGAAAACGTATACTTTAGAGGCACACGTGTGATTTTGTTGCATTAATAACTCATGCTGACAGCATCAGTGGGGCTGCAGTAATTCACACTGTGTTTTCACTCTCTCATCATGGTCATCTGTTAGAAACATGCCTTTTTGAGTTTTAGTTGCAGGGGCCTCATTTGTGAAAGAAAAAAGAAAAGTTCTTTGACTTTCTCCTTGATTCCTTTGTATGATTATTTAAAGAATGCAGAATTATGTCTATGGTTTTCGTACCTTGAATAATGGTGGGAATTAGTTTTAGCTATAAATCACAGGAAATGTGAGAAAATCTATGAAACCCCCTGATTCTGGCATCAAGAGTTTTTAAACACAACTTTAGTGAGAATTTCGATTTAAGAACAAGATTTGTACCAAGAGAACTTATAGAAATGAAGAGTTCTGTAGAGTGCACGATCTTAACAATGAAGTGTTATAGGATTGTATGACATCTAGAGGTTTTCCAATGCATACGAACCATGCTGTACCCCTACTGGGCCCACTGTGGGTACGGTACAGTATCAGCACCCTTTGGGTTTCTATCGGAATAATGAGCAGTTCAGTAATTCACTTAAATATCACAAAGGTAATAACGAAATATGTTCGCCCACCACCAAAGGATTATGTGGAGGAGACACGGCGAGAAACGGGCAGTAGTAGTATGATATTGAAATTGTTTGCGGAGGTCAGGCTTGTACCTTCACCTTCGACTTTTTGACTTCTACTATGATTGAAGTTTTCATTTTCAGTGAAAGTTTTTTTATTTTATTTAGCCATGACCAAAACTTTACCCTAACTGTGACCAAATTGTTTTAGTTGTCCATTTCATTACATTTTGTGAGACAATGTTTGTGTGCCTGGCCAGCATGCTTCTTATGTACCAGTACTGAAGCAATGGGAAAGCCAAACTTTGGGAATGGGAAAGCGACTATGTTACTAGTGTACTAATATGATATTTTTGCCCCCTTGCAGCCGGACGGAAGGAAGGAAGAATGCGTCTTTGTTGAGGAATTCTTGGAGAACAACTACACAGCTCTGGTGTCGGCCAAGTACAAAGGATGGTACCTCGGCTTCAACCGGAAGGGGAGGCCAAAGAAAGGCTCGCGGACCACGCAAACGCAGCAGGAAGTCCATTTCATGAAGCGCCACCCAAAGGGCAAGGTGGACCCACTGGAGGAGTTTCGTTTCACCACAGTAACTAAGCGGACACGAAGGGCTCGGCGATTAAAAACCAACCCCAAAAGGAACTGATGGGACCAAACGGGACGGCACTATTTTCCGTGGGAAATTAAAGAAAGAAAGAAAAATCTCAAGCTTCTTCTCCTAAAAGAATCACCTTAAAGACTTCACTTCTGTCAAAGAAAGACGAGACACAAAACAATGTCAAAGATGTTTTATTTTTGTATTTCAGGACGACTGAATATCTTCTAACTCTTGGATTCTTCTGGGTTAATGTCATTGATCTAACGTTATTTATACTGGATAAACTAAAGGGCCGCTGAGAGATCTCCTGTCACTGTCGCGCTCAGCTACGTTTGAACTACATGCTGAAGGCACACGTTCTTTTTTTGACAATGGGGGTCGAAGGCAGGAGCTGACGCAACGTTATAAAAATCAGCCAACTAGAGTTTTATTGGAATACCTGTTGGTTTTTGTTTGTGTTGCCCCTGACAACGCGGATCCCATACTTTCCACTGGAATCGGACACCATGGAGATGAAACGGAGAGAGGTGGACGTCGCAGGTGACACTGCCCTACCAAGATAACTGTGTAGCTTTGAGTGCAATATTTGACAGATCTCTCTCTCTCCCCTCTCTCTCTCTTTCCCCGTGTCTCTCAACTTCAGCGTCACTTGTGGCCTGCTGTGGACGGAATGCGCCGAACCCTCCGAGTACTGTGTGATTCCCTTGACATTTTCACGCAGCCTGTGATTCAGCTAAAACACGACATGCTTTGACTAGTCAGGCAACGGCCGCGGTCGTAGTCCACACTGTCTTCCAACTTCATCACATTGGGAGATGGATGTTAATCCCTTAGCGAATGAATCACCACTGGACATGTTTTCAAATGGTTCTTCTTTTGCAAGTGTTAACGCTGTTCCAGAAAAGGATCCTTTGATTCTTTTGAGTGTGACCTAGCTAATATTTTGGGGTTGGCGATGAAGACTTCCTCTACCTCCTTGTTCTTTTGTTTATCCCCACCTAGTCTGACCGTCTGTGCACAGAAACTTCCATGTTTAATTTATCTCGAAAGCCTTTCAGTCAACGCTGAGCTGCACTGGGCTGCGTTTTACCCAAATTCATCTTTAGACTGAGTTCGTCTTCTCTCCATTCACTTACACGGGACGAAAGCTCGACAACAGTCTGAAGATGGCTTTGGGAAGCCCAGCCCGGTGTTGTTTTGACAGTGTGATCCATGGACAGGAATAGTTTACCCATCCCTAATCACTTAAATAATTCCACATTCGACAATTAAGACTTCTCCGCAAAAACCCCAGATGACCAACGTATCCAGGATTCAGGGAACATTTCAGCGACCCTCTGTAGTTCTGGCAGACAGAAACACGTTTGCTTCTGAATCCCACGGGAAAAGTCTATGCTTCTTCTACCATTCCTGCTGTTACTGACGACAAACTCCGGCCTCTTTTCACAAGTAGTATATATTCACCTGTCCAATGGCGAGTTTTTGTATGAGTTGCTACTAACAACATGACACATTTATGATTTTGTTTTTGTTTTTTAAACAAATGTAAGCAAAAAATAATTTTATGACTATTATTAAGATATTTATTGCCTCTCTTTGTAAATACAATGTGATGAGTTTTATTTGGCCTCTGTTAATAAAATGAGGACTATATTTAAAAAAAGAAAAAGAGCTAGTTCATGTCTTTACTTTGGAGAAAGGCAAAAATGCCTTTATCTCCCAATTTAGACTGGAATTTCATGATGTGCAGTATTAATGGCAAGCTGAATATCATACTGCCTAAAAGAGTAATGTTGCAGGTAGCGATTGGTTGGACATAGAGTACATTCCCTTCTCTGCATACTGCCAAGGTATGCATTTTTATATACAAACCCAAAGTGTGAGCACTGCTTTTAAGGTCAGTCAATTTCAAATTGAGAAAGCCCCACTGCGACAGCCTTTTTATACCGCTAAAAGGCAATGTGAGTTCACATTAGCTGTTGTTTTTAACATTGATACCAGAAAAAGATTTGTTTTTGTGTTTTCTCTGCACAAAAAAGTTACAAGCTCAAATGTATCTAGGAAATCATAAACTTCTTCCATAGTTTGTGTAGTAAGCGGCATAGCGGTGATGCCACTAAAACATAATTAGGATATTGTATTATTAGGAGCCTGATCTGACTTCTACTTAAAACACTACTTTGATGTAAATGTTCCATTCCCACGATTGGCAAACATACAATATTTTAGAAATGTTTCCATCTTAGAAAAGGCTAAAGGAATGTGGAGTAGTATGTCTTATAATGCTGTGTGCTGGAATGATGTTTACAGTAACCGTCAGACTGAAAGATGGCGGTTTTGAGGAAAAAAAAAAACACGTTTGTTTAGATTCCTAGCGATACTATCAGCCCCCCCACACACACACCCCCCTACCCCCCATGGGTAGCTACCTATAATAGACCTAGATGTCTGGCCTGCTTTTAAAAGTTGCTTAATGTGTGACCTACTGATTCACCAGCAACACAATGGATCAACTGAAGATCCCGCTTGTCTGGGCAGAAGGCAGTGAAGGAATAAGCGAAGACGACTCCATCATTTCAAGGAATGTTTTATGTATTTCAAGGAATGTTTTGTGTTTCTTCATCACCTCTTCATCTCTTTCAACTCCTCTTCATCACTTCCAATTGCTCGTTCTTCTCTGTATAAGAGTGATGTCACATTTGGCCCAAAAAAACAAGAACATTTCCAGCAACAAGTAGCAAAAAATACAAATAAAATAAAATGTGTCCCAGCAACAAGGTAATCCTATTTAAGTTCATTCAAAATGCTGGAAATAAAAACTCTTTGGAAACTGTTGCACGAAAAGTTGATCTGTGCATCGCTGCCTTTAGATACTTGTTGTCAAGGCTTTTTACATAGCAGTTGAAATCAGAGTTGTGTATAGTAGAGGAATTCAATCAATGCCACTTTCGAAACCTTCCCAATTCTATTTATGCAAGCGAGAAGCTTCCTTTTTTCCATCCACATACTTCAAACTTGACCAAGCACAGCCAAACTGCATCTGGGTATATTGACATTTAAACGAGCGCCGATGGTTTCAAATGTGTCGCCCGATTTGCAATAAGGAGAAGACATTTTTGCATAAGCCTCCCGCTAGGCTTTTCTCTGACTCCACCTTTGATCATTGGAGGCTAGATGGTCTTGGAACTCGACCAATAACTTCAAAACGAAACACAGAATTCCCTTTTTGCAAAGCCCCCGACCCCTTTTCAAAGGAGATGGAATCTTTAAATGCAGTCCTCCTTGCCAAGTAGTTTATATTCTATTATTAGAAATCTCACAGCGCACCGGTTACAGTGTGACCTTAAAGCCGTGTCAATGTAGAGAAAAACCGTGTGGTTCTGAAGAAGTTAAACACATTTTAGTGGAACAAGCGAAAGTGCTTCTTTGGCCTAGAGATCAGCAACCGCACACTTCACAATTCGCCCTGTCAACAGAAATGTGTACTATTCGAGACGTAAAACAACTTTTGTCTCTGAATATTACTTAAATTGTCCCTCTTGGTCAGTGAAAAACAAAACTCCAAAGCCAAACAAAATAGAGTTAAAGCTATAATATAGCTCGTGCCATTAACTGTAGTTTCACGTCACGTCATTTACTGTCAAAACGCGGCACTGCCGCCCATCTAACTCATGTTAAATGCTACACCACAGTTGACTGGTGGCTTTTTATGACTGTGAAATCCAAAGAGCAAACACTGTGATTCCCAAAGTATTTTTGAACACATGGCTGAGCAGTGTTTTTACAGGATTACGAATGTGCCTACTGTATATACAATTTCTCGAAAGCCAGACCTCCTCTATTCTCCTCATCAGCCTTGGGGTTTAAAAAAGGCCAATAGGTGCGGCACGCCAGTCTTATTCCAGGTCTCTCTTAAAAAAGAGATTTTTAATCTCAGTGGGTGAAATAAATTCACGATGACAGGTAACTTCATGTCTTAACTGTACATGCCATTTTTACAGATGCTTGTACCCACATATACTGTAGTAATGAGTGTCGGGTTTGACTCTACCAGGAATTGCACCCGCAACCCCAGCACTGAAGTCCTTGCTCTACTTATTGAGCTAAACAGGATCTATTGGGTTCATTGATGCTGCTATGGTCAGCGGCAGTAGTAGAACTAGTAGTATAGTAGTAATAGTAGGAAATAGGAGGTTTTAGATTTGGAGACCTTGTTTCCTGCATTCTCGTGACTTTTTATGTATAAACAATACAAAAAAGATTTTTTAAATAGAATTAAATAATAAAGCTAAAAATTTAACGGGAGAATACAAAGAGAGTAAAGTGGTATTTTGAGTAAAATCTATGTTAAAAATTGTGTACAAAATTCAGAATCAGCTAAATCTGAATAAGATGGCAAACACTTCTTCCAGGCCCATAAAAATGTCTCATCTACACACATATTTGATCCTGGAGGAGCTGGTAGATTTCAGGATGAAGTCAGACCTACAGGCATCTTACAATAAAGTCCTCTAAATCCTATTTGGTCAACCGTCCGGTAACAACCAATCCAGTATCCATGAAATATAGTACAAAAACAATCTGCATCTTTTCCTTTTTTGGTACAAACTTGCGGAAACTTGCCGTTTCCTTTAAAACTCAGTGAGAAAAGTGAATTCATCCCAACTGAAACGCCCGGTGTCTTTCCTCTGGCACACAGGAAGTGATGCGTTGTACGTTTCCGGTAGCAGCAACAGCGGTTCGTTTGAAGTAAATTGAAGAAGAAGAACTGGCATGAGCAGCGACAGCCGCCATGGCTGAACAGACAAAGAAAAGAGCGCCACCTACAGAAACTCAAACTGCATCAATGGAAAATCCAAGCTCCGCCCACACTGTTTGATTGACAGGTGATCTCTGGGAAGTGCAGTGCAGAAACACCACAGCAGCGAGGCTGAGCAACAAAGATGGAGACAAAATGAAGAAGAAAAAAGAAATCTTGTAGATTACCACTCAGTGCACAGCACCGATGGGTGTCACTTTTTAATCCCCACTGCTGAGAAAGGAGGGTGGGTACATCATCTACCACATGTATGCATACATGGAAACTCTCTCTCAAACACACACACACACACCAGCCCTTGTCCCAGCATCAACAGATGCCAGGTGACGCAGCTCATTAACTTATCCTTTCTCCTATTCTTCTGGCTCCTCATTGTCTTGAGATATGAGATGAGCCTTTGTTGAGCGTTTTGCCCCCTTTCTCTCTCGGGCAGGCCGGGCCCATAATTAGTGCTTTGCGCTGGGCGTACTTTCTCACAGGGCTACGACACAATTAATCAGCATTTTCCCACCAATGGGCAAAAGGCCTTTGATTCTATCAAGGCCAAATGTTTAAGTTGCGACACCTTTTTCCAGCTACGGAATCATCAGGACAAGAAATGATTTTATAGAACAGATGCTACAATTAAAACGATAGATGGGTGCATTGCATTTATTTGGATCCTTTTCATTATCTATGGTCAGACCTGGGCCAAATAGCATTTGCAAATACTTTTCACGGTTTGTTTTAGCCTACCTACAGTATGTGCCACTGTGCCAGACCCATAGAGTTTATTACAGAAGTGCCAGAAAGTTTGGACAATGACTGGAAAGTTATTGGAAGTCAAATTCGTTTGCTTTTATGGAAGTGACAACTTACCTGACATCTGAACAGTCTTGATCCGGTAAACTCCACCCATCTGGAACTCCATGCTGGCTCAAACAAATGCTATTTGGCCCGGGTCTGTTAGTGACATGTTTTGATTTTGTCTTCTCGTGGCTAATCTACGTGTATTTGTTTACAGACAACTGATGACACTGGTTTGTCTTTAAGCTATGGTTTTATTAGCAAGCTAAATGATCTTAGTTCATTTGGTCTCTGTCTGCTCTCTCATTATCGTTCCCTTCATCTTCTTTAATTACCAGTTTATTTATTTTCATTCAGCTGTGATCTGTGGTTACTATCATAACCACTGGTCATAAATCTCTCAAAATGGAAGATTAACCTTTTTTTGCATCATTGTAATTGCAAAATAGCACCAAACAGATAAACAAAGACAAGAAGGTATATGCTTTGTGTGTGAGAGAGAGTCAAGAGCCTATAAGTGTATATCTCAGTGTGCTTCACAGAGTGATTAATATATACCATAATACGGGTATTTAAAAAAAAAAATAGAATTCAATAATAAAGCAAAACAATTGAACGGGAGAATACAAAGAGTGTAAAGTGGTACTCCGATTAAAATCTATGCAGAAAATTGTGTAAAAAAGAAAGAATCAGCTAAATCTGAATAAGATGGCAAACACTTCTTCCAGGCCCATCAAAAGGTCTCATCTACACAAATATGTAATCCTGGAGGAGCTGGTAGATTTCTGGACAGTCAGACCTACAGGCATTTTACTATAAAGTCCTCTATATCCTATTTGGTCAACCGTCTGGTAACAACCAATTTATTGAAGCATTTTCTTGAAGAGTTGAGGTGGAGACAACAGGAGCAGAAGTGCAACCATAAAATGTAAACAAGTGTCCCTGCCTATAGCAGGCCAGTTTCTGATCGTCATGGCCAAAACGTCGCTTTCTTCGCCTTCTAACGAACTTCGTTTTCGGTGTTGTGTGGCGCATAGCAGCTTTCAAATGAGATCGCAGAACAAAGACATTTACTTGTTTTTAAAGTCAAGAGCAACACAGTCTCTCTTGTGTGAAATGAGCACAAACGCCGATTATGTGCTGTGGACGTTACGTTTCCTCCACCGAGAATTGGACCCGCCA
>OMOT01054808.1:5703-17283 GCA_900312575.1 Acanthochaenus luetkenii
CATCTACAGCCAAACCCCCCCCTCACTCAGGGCAAACATAACTCTCACTGAGTCTCACTGCCCTTGATGGCAGGGTGACATGCAGCGCTCACCTTGACCAGTTCGAAGGGGAAGCGTTCATGGAAGATGCGGTTGATCTTGGCGCCACCCGACAGCTCGTTGGTGTCTACCTGGTCCCCGGAGCCCTCGATGCGCTTCTCAAAGTCCATACCAAACTGCTGCACCATCCTGGGGAGGGAGGGGCACAAAAGATACGAGGCCATGGTGAATACAGAGGCTTTGCATTTGCATCGGAAATCTCCCAAGTAACCACAGCTGGTGCCATCTTGGAGGTCCATTGGAGGAACGTCTGTTGATTAATAATGGCTGAACATATAACAACTAGGCTCGGAAAAAATTTAAACATGCTGAAAAGATACAAGTCGTGGGTTTGTACAGTAATGCTATAGCTTAAAGAAGATGAAGTGCCTGGGAGACAGTGGGTCTATCTTTGAGAAAAGTGTATGTATGCGTGTAGGTGCAGGAGGCTAACTTTGCAAAGCAACTAATGGTAATGTGTAACTACTAGCCACACAACTTTAGCTAATGTGCAAATCAGTCGTGTTAAAACAGTGATGGTTAGCTGACCAATATGGCTGCCAGGGGGCATGTTACACCCTCTGCTGTAAATACGTATGCTGCATTCATTTGAGCATCAATATTCAGCTGCACTCACTGCAACAAGGCCTTGGTCTTGCGTGCAGGGTCGTCCGGACGGAAGTTCTTGTATTCCTCCACCTCCTTCTCCAGGGAGAGGAGCTGGCTCTGCAGCTTACTGCGCAGACCAGGCAGAGTGTCCCGGATGTGGTTGGTCAATTGCTAGAGACAGAGAGAGTTAGGACTATTATTTGGAAAGAATCAAATGGAAGGGAAATTATATTTCACAATTTAAAAACAAACAAAAAAGACAGTGGGTCACACCTGGTTGAGGGTCTTTTGTAGGTGCGGTGTGCCCAAACGCTCAGCCATGTGTCTGTAGGCAGGGTGGGACAGGAAGAACTTCCTCTCTGCAGCCAGAGCAGCACCGATGTCCTTCTTCCCATCTATGTCTTTCTGACTGCGGTTCACTACACCAATGTAGCCTGAACGCACACAAACGCAAGTATCACTACGGAGTCAACGCTACAGACAGTGTGTGTCCGTGTGTGTTTTGTCATCCTCACCTCTACGCAGTGGGAGAAGCTTATTTTCTAGGATTTCCTTTGAGTCCGTCCCCTCGTCCATCAGGTCCAGTTTTGTGAGAACGCCGATGGTGCGAAGACCTGGACACGATTAGAAAATGTAATTAAGTTAATTCATACAGATTTATTCGTTCTCTCTCCATCCACACTACTGGGGAAAGCAAACCCGGGATAATTATAATGTCAGTCTCTTTGACATTTGCCCAGCAGTGGTTGAGAAAACAGGGAAAAGGGTTCTGAAGAAACAGAAGAGCGTTGGGCAAAGTGTTGCCTACAGGAAGCAGCAAATGATTTCTGGATAGAAATGACTGTAGGGTAATGGATAACATAAGATGAGCTTCCGTTTTAATGTCCTTACTGTCATTATCATGGGATAAGGAAAGAACAACTGGAGAAAGTCTACAGTTCTCACTTCACTCCTCTCCAGTTAATGCATTTTTTATTTATCTTTTTTATTATTTTGCACTCATCCACACCTGGGAGCTGAACAGTCTTCTTCTGTTGGCCACTGAGCAGCTCCACTGTAGCAGTTGAGGGTTAAGTGCCTTGCTCAAGGGCACCTCCGCAGCAGTAGTTACTTGAGTTGAGTGTTACTCGTTCACTTCCTGGTCATAAGCCTGATTCTACGCTACTGCCGAGCTAAATCCTTACCCTGTGGGTCCACCTCCTTGGCAATCTTAAGGGCGTCTGAGTTGGCCAGGTCAGTGTTGGCCGGGGTGACGGCCAGGATCAGACAGCTCTCCTTGGTGATGAACTGCAGCAGCATGTCCCTGATCTGGTGCTCGATGTCCACTGGCTGGTCCCCGACGGCAACCTTTGTCATCCCCGGCAGGTCGATCAGGGTCAGGTTCATCACTGAGACACATGCATAGAGGTCATGCAACACATGTAATGCCAAAAAGATGTGTTGGCGTAAATAAACAGGCTACCGGAGTGTAGAATGTAGCGGTATCAGAAAACACACCTACAAGTAAAAGCATCTGAACACTGAGTCATCATTCATTCACGTTCATTCGTTTCCATCAGTATTTTTGACATTATTTCATTCACAAAAACCTTTTTCTATTTCCAATCAGCCTTTCTAATTTCATATCGGACGGAAATACTCGGATGGGGGCATCCCGGTGGTGATCTGGTTGGCTAAGGTGCGTGGTAACCGCGGCATCCTGGGTTCAAAGTCCAGCCTGGGACCCATCAAATAAATGCCCAAAAATGCCCAAAAACTCATTACAAAAAAAAATACTTGGAAGGAAATCCAGCTAGTGATGGATGTGAGACTGACTAATGTTTGATGTATCAAGAGCGTTCTCAATGGACGGGGATTCACTATGTTGCAGAACACACAGCCTACTCACCATGTTGTGAATGGCTTTTACATGGCCAGCAAACAATAAACACAGTCCATCTGTAATTTGTATGCACGTGTCAAGTTAAATGTCCTCCCTTTTTGTCATCCATGCTACCGGCCTCAGTACAATTTAACAACGTAACGGGTCTCTGTAGTGATTTTCAAACCATGGTGGGAAGGGAAGCTTTCATCTTGTATGAGGCAATCGAGTAGACAGACTTCCACCTCTCATTTGCAAATTACTTCTTAAAAACAACACAAAGTAAGATGTTAAGGAGCAAGATGTTACGTTGAACACAAGGAGTGAGTTTTAGTTTTTCAACATTTTACCAAAACCTATTGGTCCAAACCACAACAATCTATTTATTGTGTAATAATTTTGCAACAGCAGCCACAGGGCCAAAGACTGCAGCAGAGAGCTCAAAAACTAGACTACTTCCCTATGCTCTGTTTGCAACACAATTAGTTCATGTTGTGTGTGTGTGTGTGTGTTATAATAATACTGTTACCGTTTGGGGAGTAGACCCTCAGGTTAATTGGGATGGGAGAGATGCCTTTGTTGGAGCCCGTTATCCTGTCGGTCTCCGCCTCGATCTCCGCCCGCACTTCATCAAAATCCACAAACTTCTTCCCTTTGCAGTGCAGGAATTCGGCATATTCTACACACAGAGCGACATAGAAGGAGAGGAGAGAGGGGCAGAAAAAGACAGCGGGGGAGAAAGAGCAAAGAGGAGAGAGGAGAGACAAAGAGAGAATGTTAAATTGGAGAGATGAAGGTAGCAGATAGACAGTGTGCCTAGCCTGAGGCACTGTAGCGGGAGAGGCCATATGCAGGGCAGTGATGAAAGAAGACGGCTGAGGTTGTGCACAGGACTCGCAGACTCACCTGCTTTATTGTTGACCAGCTGCAAAATGAGAGGTCTGCGGGTAACAATGCCTGATCCACGTGGAAGAAAGTCCCTGAGCGAGAGAGAGAGAGACAGACAGAGGGAGAGAAAGAAAGAAACGGGGGCAAAAAAAAGGGGATCACAGGGGATCAAAAGGGAGGAAATCAAAACAAGAGTTGTCGAGTGGGATGGGGGTTCAAATACAGAGCCAGACAAAGCAACAGAGGGAGAGAAAGGGTGGGAAAGAGAAAGAGAGAATGTTAAATTATTCAATACAATCAAGGTCCATTTCCTCGCAGCGTGGCCTGTGGTAAATTGATGAGCACTGGGGAATTTCACGCCTCCAACTTGTCTGGGAACAAATCAAATGAGACAAAGTCATTTTCTCCCATCATTAGAGCCTCGCAGATCAATTCATGCACACCCACTCCTGCGGTTATGGCTGCATTGATTTTGTGATGTGGCGCTTTTCTATTGATGAACTTGTTCCTTGCTCCACGATCTAACGGCTCCAAGGACCTATTCAGAGGAGAGGCGAGCCTCCTGGTTTCAGTTGATCATGATTAGCCTTTGTGTGCCTTTTGGCTGTGTCAATACAGGAGATATCCCCCAAGGTAACGCCTGAACTGCATTAGCCTTAGGCCTGAGACATGACATTGTCTTGGTTTGTTCACATTCTCAACTAAAAACTTGTGTCTTGCTAGTTCATTGCACAATCAATGGATTGCCTGAATCAAGCATGGGCTGACAGTAAACAAAGGCTAGCCAATTCAATTTGTCCAACAGTGCATTACTGAGACCCACAGCCTATAGGAAACAATGGGATCTTTCTCAGTTTGCTTTCCTCTTAAAGTGACAGAGCACCTGAGGAATTTTAACCCCACCAGAGTTGCTTAGTCAGCCCTCAGATTGAGCTCCTCCACCCTGTCCCCTCCTCTCCCCTCCCAATTCTCAAGGCCCCTCTGCTGATCCACTAACACACTACATCTGGTGGTAATCGCCAACCCCAGGCCAGGAACGACCCTAGCAGAGCCGAGTATACACATTGTCCTCGTTTTCTTCCCCAAGTCTACTGCCAGATCTACAAGGCCGAGGGGTGTGCAGTATGGCAGTGCCCAGCCTGCCTGCCTGCTTCAGACTGGAAGCAATGTGTCAGCCACAGGACAGGAGAGGGGGAGCTGCCATACTTCATGGTGTCTGCTGTTCCTAGGCTATAGTCCTATGGTCAAACAGTGGGGGAACATTCTGGATGGTCCTTAGTTCAGCAAAAATCCACAGGTCTGTGGTTCAGCACTAGTGCTGTGTCACGCACATAATGTGGAGCATGCAGGCATTTGTTACTGTGGCTGACAGTATACAAAACCCTGGACGAGGAAAGGGAGGGAGGGAGTTAGACAGAGAGCTAGGACAGGCTGAGGGAAAGGACAGACTAAATGAACTGGACAGAGAGAGAGTGGCAGGGAGGTGCTGGTCAGAGGTCACAGCAGGGCTGACCTGCTCAAGTGCTAATGTATAAATGCACCTCTCAAGTAACACATCACTCTCACTCCCAACAGCCGCCTCATTGGCTCAACAGGTGACAACTCGCCGCAAATTCACAGCAATAGAAGCAATCACTAACAAAGCATAATGCCAAAGCGAGCACATACACAGAGGAAAGGGCTTTCCCGAACTCTCTTCTGAGAAGACCACAGAATTGAACCAATCCGTCTTCGTGGACAGAGATCGATAAACAGCAGGGGCATATTTAAGAGAAGTGAGATGCCAGTATTCCATTATTGATGTGCAGTAAATGATAGAGGAGGCTGAGCAGATTGTGTATCATTTCATGCATTATGGATGGCCAAGCAAAGAGAGTCCGTCTCTGAGCCTCCATCCCTCTGCCACAACAGAGAGCGAGAGTGAGCGAGAGCAGGACAGAGAGAGGATGAGAGAGCCAGCTCCCCTCCCCCTGCCTGCCCTGACAAACATGGCATATTACAGAGATACTTTGAGGAGCCATAGCCTACAGCTGATGCCCCTCCTGCTCAAGTCTGTGGAGGCCTGGCAGGTCTCGGTTTCTGAAACATGGAACCGGTGTGTGAAACTCTGAGGTCGCAGTGCGGTCTCGTGGGAGGGTGTAGTACACAGACGTGTGTCTGCAGTTTGGTGGGACTTATAATCATGGCTACCCGCATTACCACACTACAGGCTGTCACTCTGGGTACCAAAATGCATCGCTGGGCAGCAAAGCCTCTGGAAGCACTACCAAAATCCAATCGCTTAGGGGGAAATCCCTTTGCTCTCTGCCGCTCGGCCGGCTGTGCTTCCCCCTCACGTGGCCGTCTGCTGCGCTACACACAAGCAACCAGACGTGTAGGCGTTTCTGTCCAAATACCTGCATACATGTTAAACTGTTGTATCACCTTCTCAGCTTTTTTATTATATGCAAATCTATTTTACTTCAATGGAAGCTGGCTTCTCCTGAAAACATCTGATCACAGAATGCTAAAATGATTTCATTGCGACAAAATGTACTTGAATATGTCTGTACATCTATAACATATGCTATGCAATTTTTTTGCGGAAGATGTACGTAATTCAAAAATAAGCTGTGAATATCAATGTAGAGGATGTGAATCTATATTTGTGTTTTGTCGTAACAAATCGCAGTAAATTCGAGAGAGAAAGCACCAGCGAGCACGTGCCAAACAAGCAGGGGATCTCACGTGAGCGCCTCATGCACAGCCACACAGCTGGAGGCGAGCGGTAGCCGTACTAAGCCAATGGTCTCTGTCCTTTTTCTTTTAGGTTTTGTTTCCTTGAAGGCAATATTTTTCTTACATTGGGGTATTTGTTTGATTGCACTGTTCATTAACTTGCAAAATAGTCGTGAATCGTGATCATATCGTGGATCGTGGTGATACCTGAAAAAATCGTGACATGATATGTTTGCCATATTGCCCACCCCTACGCTGCTCCGTGTTTGTTTGTTATTCCGTTATTCCAGTCCACATGTAGAGAACGTAAAATACAGCCGTAAAGCAGTTCTGCTGCTTTTTTGCGACAATTGTGATAGAAACGATAGAGGAAACTATCTACCATGGACATTTTTCTATCATCCCACAGTATATATATATATATATAAAATATAGAACAGCCATACACTTAATAACAAAGCATACCAAAGAGAGATGTGACACTTCCTGTGGGCGGAGAAGTGTCCATACCTGACACCAGAATTACATTTGGCCAAATAGGGTAAATCTATGTTGTCTCAATAAGGGGGGGAAGGGATGGTCCTCTCTACTGCAGCCCCACTTTGTGATTAAGGTTGATAAAGATGGGTGTATTTTTTACATACAACTCTTGTCTAGTGCAGCTTTACACCATCACAATAAAATTGTCGGTGTTAATTTAACACTGAAAGTGTTCAAATTGACTCATTTTAACACTGCCACAGTTAAATTAACACAGATAATTTTACTGTAGGCCTTTACAGTCTATTGGTCTCGTAGTGGTGTTGTTAAGTTATTCTACTGGCAGCAAATCAGCTATGAGCCCCCACCCAGGCCAGCTTGCAGTGCTAGATATGACCTCCATACTCCCCATCGGAACAATGACGTCACAAGCACACCCAGAAATGGAGACGCAGGCCTTGTCGTCATCTCCAAATTGGGAGTTGTTCATGCATATACATTAAACTGTGCAGAGGGCTGGAAAACAGTTCAACCTAATGTCATTCAGCATAGATAGAGCAATTTTGCAAAAAGCAAGAACTGTTGCATTTAGCAACATTATATTTAAATCTGCTTTTATATATTTTTTGAGGATTCTGTTGTTTGTTTATGAGCTGCTGTTAGTGTCGTTTAGGCAGTTAACTGAAAGCAGTCTGGAGTCTAATGAGCCCTTCAACATAACGCCTGCTGGAGACAGGCAAGTGACGGCCTTTCTTATTACTTATTCATCCTGGACTTTTAATTAGGCCTCAATGTCAAAGACCAAAAGCTCATCACTCTAATATCAGCTTTTATAGTATTTTTAAATGCCTAATGCGTCAGCAATACCCCAGGACACCATTTGGACGCCTTGATGCAAACTCAACAAGGCACCCAAAAAATACGCACACACGCCCCTACTAACAAACACAAACACACTCTGAAACAAATACACGTAGCTGTTGAATCAGTGTGATTTGATTGGCCGATGTCCTGCAAGGCACGCAGAACAGCCAACCACTGTGTCCTGGTCTCCTGTAACAGAGTTGGAGGGACAGTAGGTCCAAATCACATCAACAACATGGGACAAACAGAACAACAGGCAAACTAACTCAATCCTGTCTGACATGCCCGGGCTGATAAATAGAATCAAAGCACCTGAGAGACAGAGGCACAACAGCGAATACAGTCTAGCCCTAAATTCCCCAAATCCATTGCAGCAAGTAAATGTATAAACAGCAATCCAACGTGCTGTGTGTTGACCAGAGTGCCATGAACAAGAGCAGAGATGGCAATCGCGGTGGCAGAACGTTTGACAGTAAAAGACAGTGAAGAAGCAAGCTAAGCAGCTAGTTACCCATATCAGATCATGACATCGGCATGGAATTCAGGCGGGAGAGACAGAAGAGGAGGAGCATTCACACTCTATGTCAGTGTGTGTCTCTGCCCAATACTGAGTGACTCTGTTCTTATTGTTGGTGCTGCAGATGGAGAAAGGGAGATTATTTTACTGCCTGGGGAAATAGGGATGAAGCCAGCCTTTCACACGTAAACACAACCCTCACACAGAAAATGACCTCGGCAACTGGAGACACCATAGAGTTACTGATAGTAACAGCAACTCAGTGTTCATAGTTCACACCAATAACTTCCCTTTTCACAAGAGGATTTGAAAATCAAATGTATTACCACAAAAAACACGTGAACACTAGGCTAAGAACTCATACATTTGTGTGATCCAAAATACAATAAATACTCAAACAGAACATTAAAATTCCTAGGTCTCACATATCAGCCGCCGCTGGTCTCAAACAAGCATCTTAGACCAACAACGAGTCACCTTTATACCAACACGCCTGTTGCTATAGTAACAAGTAGCAATGCCCTACCCCTTCCATGTTGAAGTTAGACATGACATTGCAGCTTGGCAGCTGTGACTGCTACTGTTCCACCTTGTTGGCCCTAGAGGACCCTAGCACGTCCACCTGCACAGTATCAATGTGCATACAGCTTTAAAACGATGATTGCAGGGTTGTTGTGGGGGGGGGAACGGGTGCTTTTGATTTGTGCATGATATTCAAATACTCCATAGTAAGACGAACATGTACTAGAGTGCATGCCATAGCCTATCTGTAAAGTCCTTGTGTAGCTTTTGAGCACACGGTGTATGTCAGCCATGTCAACAGGGGGAAAGTGCAAGGCCTGCTAAGGCAGTGAAATTGAGGTCACCATGCAAATTGTCATGTTAATTACAGCTGATGTGTGTCAAGTGCTCTCAGAGTGCAAAGTTCCACTCATCTGAATTAATGTGCACTGAGTGTAGTCTAATCGCCGTGTGTGTGCATCCTTGACTAAGAGCAGTTATGACATGCTGTAGCCTATGTGTTTATAACCAGAGGGCTGTCTGCATGCCATCTTAATAGTCAGCCTACTTCCTCCTCTCTGCCGGCTTGACTGCATAGTACGCCTGCATGTGTGTGTCTGTGTGATTATCTGTGGGTTGGGTCACACAGTGAGTGTCTTTCAATGGGGAGGAAACCTGCTAAACAAGCTGCTTTAGAGCGAGCTTGTTTTGTGTCTTTATCCGCAGGGTGATCTCACTCACTGCTGATGTGGGAGAGGAGGACAAGACCAGCCTGTTAAGGAGGACTGAAGATTAATCTTCACACCACACAGAATGGAAAGACACCAGGCCCATTTAGACTGCTTCAGCAAAAACACTGGCATAATAGGAAGATAATTAGGGAAGTAATGTCTGCAATGGGTCAAAGGCTTGTTTGGCTCTGCGTGATGAAATGTCTGCAGCTTGTTGAGAGGCTACATGTTTGCAATCGAAACAGACATTACACAAGATAGGTTGGAGAACAGGTGGATCCATACATAGCCCACACTAGTCCACATCCCTAAGGCAAGTAAGTGGTTAAGTCTACCTCCTCTGCTACATACTCTAGGCCTTCCCTAGAACCTATTTGTCCTCTAACAGCTGACAAAATAAACATGCTAATCTAACAACAAACTAGTGTGGCACTGAATACAAATTCATTCAAAACATTGAGCGCAACACTGACACATTGGTATCCTGTAATACTTTCAGGATGTGACATGAAATTATAACTAGAAGCAAAAGGAAAACAGGTTTCCATTCCGAACACAGGCCAAATAGGGGGATGGCAAAACTAGACAATCTGTATGATCTGTAATCATGCAAAAAAAATAGTGGCAGAATGTGCCCCTTGCAAGCCCAAGCCTGAACTGATACAAAAGATTGCCATAAGGTCTAAATCCTTGTGAAATCATCTTTAAAATAGGTTTTAGTCTGTCATTAATCAAATGAAGTGAGGTGGCACTACCATCTCACTTCGTTACGCCAGTAGTAGATTAGGCTGTTTAAAGCCACGTACGCCTAAACCCTGCGTAAACATATTTAAATGTCAATTCTGCTCCTATTGAAGTGTTATATGCTACTTGTTCCTATTGAAGTGATATATGTTACTTGTTCCTATTGAAGTGATATATGTTACTTGTTCCTATTGAAGTGTTTAGCTGAAGAAAGACTGCGTTGTATAGTTGGTCTGACTGACGTGGACGAACAAATGTACTATTGTAAGTCGCTTTGGACAAAAACTAATGTTAAACTCTCAAGTCAGCCCCCTGGCGCACTTATCCGCGTCCATGTGTTATGTACCTCAGGCCACTTCACACTGTCAGGACCGGGTTACGACAAATGCGTAACGTTATCGTTACATGCCGTCTGTGTAACTACGTTACCTAACACTGTACAGCTCAGTTGGCGTTTCCAAACCTGACACACCTGCTCGACAGCCATAACGCCGGTCGCATATTCCAGAGGAGAAGTTAGCCACGCCATATGATCAAAAGTAACCTTTATTAACCACCATTACATACCTGCCAACGAAATTCTCCAAGACTGAGCTTTTTCCAGCACTCTGTCCACCGACCACAGCGATCTGAGGAAGGTCCAAATTACAACTTTGGCCAATGGAGCTAAAGGCGTCTTGAAGTTTGTTGATCAGGGGAATCAGGTCTTCCATCCCCCGGTTCCCCATGGCTCCGTTAGCTCGGATCAGCCCCTCGACACAGACCAGAGGCTAGCCACGCTAGCTAGGGGACGTTAGCTTAGCAGTAAGGTGCTCGGGTTACTCTTGGCGTGAAGGGTCCCACCGCGTCAAACCGAACCTGCCTTTTGTTCCGTCGACAACACTTGAGCAGTTAGCGATCACCCAGTTCACAGTGATGCCATACGCAGTGACGCCATATGACGTGTTCGTTTGAACGCGTTAAACACTCAGTCAACCAAATTGGACGGAAAACTCGCAAAACAAAACTTCCTCTACGTAACACCATCCGGTCAGAAGAGACGACATCCGATCTAAACCGGTGAGTGTAGACCCGCCTCCTGTCAGCGAAACGAGGGGGTTCATTGGATCATTTCGACGCCTTTGCATCAAGCCAGCCTCTTCGTTTGATATTTCAGAGGCGTGCGCTTCACCCTGAACACATCGTTTCCCATTGGTCAATTGGATTGTCAATCGCAGTCCACCGTCGCGTCACGTGCCACTTGCTTTCAGCGCAACATGGCTGCGCCCACAGAGCGCGGCGCGGAAAGAAACACGTCTGAACTCGGCATGTCGTCGCAGAAAGCTCTCTCTGCCGTTTCCCCCCTCGCTCTGCGGATAGTCGCCGAGTGTCCGGTGACAAAAGCGAGAGCTTGTGATCTTCTACTGCCGCACTGCACCGTCAGCACCCCGGTGTTCATGCCGGTGGGTACACAGGGAACTCTGAAGGGGATCACCGTGGATCAGCTGGAGGGTCTTGGGTGCCAGATATGCCTCGGCAACACGTACCATTTGGGCATGAGACCGGTAGGTAACCTAACGCCGCAGTGTAGGTACCGGTTCGGGTCAAAT
>OMOT01054840.1:4624-18536 GCA_900312575.1 Acanthochaenus luetkenii
AGTTCCTCCCTCAGCCCTGCGCCCCACTCGGAACCCTGTTCACTTACCTGGCGCCCAGGGCTCTACTGTGTCCTGACAGACAGACAATGTGACGAGCTCTGGGATCCCCTGCCAAGTGGTCATGGTCTTCATCTCTTGAAACATTTCTGGATTAAATTGAATTGGAAAAAAACCTACAGGAAACCGAAGTGGAATTTAATTAGAATTTCAGTGAAATTCAGTGAAATTCCTTCTTTTTCCCCCTTGTGTATTCTTGTATACTATCAATACTGAATATCATCAAATGTTAAAGGTATCTTTCAGGTGCACAACATGTAATCGTAACACATACATTATGATCGAATGTATTTGATTTGTTTAACTGTCTTTTATTTGATTCATAATGTTTGATTTATAGTGTTTAGCAAGTCAAGACAACCTGTCATAGAAGTGGAATTGAATGGAAATCAAGTCCGTTTCCTGTCATTCCAATTCTGTTTCCTTAGAGTTGGGTGCAATTCCAATTCCAAATTAATTGGAATTTACCATGCATTCTCAATTAAATTCATGAATGGCCCCAATCCTGCTGTGTATATATATATATATATATATTGTAAAGCACCATACATCATGGGAATACTATGAATGAAAGCTGCACTTGTGATTTGTTTTGCCTGCAACCACTCCCACGCTCATGTTGTTCCCATACCACTGTGTAAACACTTTTAGGTAATTATTTTGTCTTCACTTCCTTACATTACATTACATTACAGCATTTAGCAAATGCCTTTATCCAAAGCGACCTACATGTCATACCGTTGGCGGAGGCAGCCATGCAAGGTACCAACCTGCTCAACGGGAGCAATTCAGGGTTAGGTGTCTTGCTCAAGGACACTACGACAGATTTTAGTTGTTGTTGTTTATATATATATATGTATATATATATATACATATATGAAAAATAAAATAAAATGTAAATGAAAATAATTTTAACATAACTTATATAAGGCTTGCTCGAAAAGGGATATGAAGAAGCAAAGGCTTATCTAGTCCTACCCTCATTCTCAACTGTTAAACTATTTTATACTACTAAGAAAATAATAGCACAATAAACATTTATATATGTACAAATACTTCATCCTCAAAATCCATATAACTATCCACACACTACACCACCATTTATGCTACAATAACAAATCACCATACACAATACATACACATTCCATCATTAAATTGATGAATGGTTGAACTTGTTGCAGCTCCAACTCAAGTCCATTCCACAGATTAACCCCACAGCATGAAATACATATACTCTTCATAGTAGTACGTGCATAAATCTTCTTCAATTGAAATTGGCCCCTCAAATTATAACCCCCTTCTCTGTATTTTTTGTATATTACCTGGTAACAGATTATTTCTTGCTTTGTACATTATATGAGCTGTTTGAAATTCAATCAGATCCATGAATTTCAACGCGTGTGACTTCAATAATAGATTATTTGTGTGATCCCGATATCCAGCATTGTATTATTCTGATGGCTCTTTTCTGTAGTATGTGTAATTGCTGTAGGTTGCTTGTATATGTATTACCCCAGACCTCCACACAGTAAGACAAATAAGGCAATACAAGTGAATAATATGTATGCAAAGATTTTGTATCCAAGATCTGTCTTGTTTTTCCTATTACTGCAATGCTACGTGACAGCTTTGCACTTATGCATTTGATATGAGGCTTCCAGCAGTTTTTGTAGTCCAATATCACACCTAGACATTTATTTTCATATACTCTTTCAATTAAAATATTGTCAATCATTACCTCCACTTGAATGTTCGTATTATAATTAACAAACAACGTGATTTTAGTTTTGTTCAAATTAACTTAATTAGGAACTCTTTGGAACGGGACGCAGGAAGCCAAAGACACAATTAACACACACCTGTGACCACATAACAGTTGGGCCTAATTTAAATAGTAATGGCCAACCAGAAATCACCTCATACTTACCTACAGTATACTTACTTTAGCAGCCACTGCTCAGTAACTATATCAACAATATAGTTATTGAACTGTAGCTAAACAACAAGCGATATAGGAGTAAAATGTATAGCAATTTATACCACTATATATGGCAAGGCGCATGTCATTCCTTAAGTGAGTTCAAATTTGGCCGTGTAGTTTCTCATTCTAATAAAGAGCAATGATGAAAAAAATCGGCAGAAATGTATTTGGAAGCCATATATGACAACAATCCCTTCAGGGGAGCATTCAGGACCAATGTTCCCACTAAGCTGATACTTTGTCGACCATTGTGTTTGGCTAAAAATCTATTTTAGTGATCAAATAATAATATATTGTCAGTCATCGGTCATTGCTCCTCTATCCCTACTTATTACTTGTTAATTATCACTACTACTACTACTACTACTACTACTACTACTACTACTACTACTACTACTACTACTACTACTACTACTACTACTGCCAGATGGACAGACCCACAGTTTCAAACACAACCCAAACAATACATCTTCAGTACTGAATGTATACAGACAGAGCTCATCCGCAATGTCTGTGATTCTCTGGTCACTGACATTAACAGTACGTAAGGTAAGGAGTTATCAATACACATGCAATGTGAAAGGAAACCAGACGAGGTCAGTATTGCTTCACAGAAATCGTTTGGCTGCCGGACAACGCTGTGGTTCTGTGCTGTCGGTGTAGAATTTGAATATATAGTTATATCCATATAACTATATATAGAATCATAATTGGCATACATAATTATTATTATATTGTATATTATAATCACATAATTATATACGTAAGTAGTCATACATTTATAGAATACATCTGATATGGCAGGTTTATTGTTTTAGAGGTTGTGTGTGCAATAAAAAATAAGGAATGACAATTGTGACCATTTTATTTTTTCATATCTACTGTTGCTGGACTCTCACTGCGGCTTTTACACCTATCTACTATATTTCCCGCACGTTGACCTGTCGCCAACTAAAGGCTAGGACTTACAGGACTTACAGGGTCCTTCATTGAAATGATTCATGCAACACTGTCAACATTGCTTTGGAGAAGCCCTATCATAGTCCTCTCCTCCCTCCATCCCTCCCGCCCTCCTGTGGAGTATAGAGGGTGCAGGGCAGCGTGGATCCTGTCGGGCGTACTGGGAGGCAGAGAAGTGGACGAGGTTATCGACCGGAATCAGGCTTTGTGGATCCCGTTTCTTTTTCTTTTTTCTTTCTTTTCTGCGTTAACTCAGAAATCTCCGTGACACATGAACGCATGAGGGAACTTGGACTCGCATATCTGGGATAATAATATTAATAATAAAAATAATGGTAATAATAATGGTTCGCCACAGAAATACCTTTCCACGGAGCTGCAGCTGAGGTTTCACTCAAAGTCCGATTGGATTCTCTCATCGTGATGGGTACACATGTGTTCGCAGTCCTGAAACTCTCTGTGGTTGGGATTTTGGGTGAGTATGATGGGTTTTTCTTTATTGCAAAATACATTAAACCACGACTGAAAGCTTATAATCTCGCACCATGCAAAACGCATTCACCCATGCATGTGATGGGATATGCGCCCATCGCTGTTTATTATCGGGTGAAATTTCACCTACAAATAAATGTACACATAAATGCCCCCCGCCCCCAATGCCATTTATAGCATTGCCAGGATATGAATTATTAACCAAGTGACACTTTACAGTCGATATTCTATAGCGCTCATAACTATTTCATGCTATTTATTGTATTTGGTAACTGATCCAATGTATTGCTGTACACTTGCTGTAACATATGAAGATGAAAAAAAAACAATATATTAATCAACCACAATTCTCAGTACACACATGGAATGGGAAGTAACCTATAGCAGTATGCCCCAGTGAACAGACATGACCTAGATGGTGGCCATGGGAATTTCTGGATCTTGCTCATTATCTGGCAGTACAAGGATGAAATCATGTATGAAATCATGTTTCATCTGGTGTGAGGTTGTGATTGATAAATCCATGCGCCGCGACATAGAGCCTAGTGGAATGTTTTGATCAATTTATAAGGCTGTATTGTGCTCTAGCAACGCCCTATTCTGTATTGGTGCTAACGGTTCAAAGCTTGAATGCACTGCTATTATTATTATTATTATTATTTGTAGTAGTAGTAATCATATTATTAATCACGTTAATGACATTGAATGGCAGTCCTTTACACAGTCCTTTTGCAGCTGTTTACAGAAAGATGCAGTGGCCTCATAGCAGACAGAAAGGCGGCTTGGTATCAACTGTCCATTAGTTGGGATGGTGAATGCAGTGTAGCTGAGGGTAAGACACATATAGCGCCTCCATGCACTGCTTTCTCTAAAAATGAATAAAGTAGACTCACCACTTAGCCACTTAATAGAATATAGATGCTGGCGATAATTTATAGCCTGGTAATAAATGCTACTAGAGGGTTTACTAACAGTTCTACAGTGGCGAGGAGTCCGGACATTGTGGAGGCATGCAGGGCGGTGAGTTTAGGTTAAGTAGGCTGATGGCTCTTTGGGAGAAGCTGTTGAGCTGACGTTTGGTCTCGGTGCTCTCTGGTCTGACGCTGATTGGATTTGCCTGGTCTCCTCCTGTGTGGACAGCTTGGGCCAGAGCCCAGAGGACACGCAATCTCAAATTCAAGGTCTGTGGTCAGAAAATACTAAATTCAGGCCCTTATCTAGCAGCAGGGTTTCGCTATCTCCCTAGAGCCTCTGGAGGGATGACCTGCCAAGCTTCGTAAAGGTGACAGTACACAAGTGGGGAAAGCATGGATCCGACACAGCTTAGGAATCACCTCCACCAAACAAAAGAGTCTAGCTTGTGGACAGGAGGCTGTGGCCTGTTTCAGGCCGAGACCTACAGCCTGGACTCCCCCGGATCCCTGCCGTGTAACAGCTGTAGCTCATACAGTACATCCAAGTAGAAAAGTAGCTTACATTGGCGTTTCTGACCTGAAGCATTTGATATGTATAGGCTCTTTAAATGCTGATTCTAGCATAATATAGCAGGAGAAGGAAACAATTTCTGTGTGATAAAACAGACTCGAATCTATGTGTTGTATGTTTAAAAAAACTAAAACAAATCGTTTGATTTCACTGAAGTTGCTTTTAGCAAAGTGGTGAGAGGTTATATACACGTGGTGCGATGCCTCATAAAAGACATGAAGCAATGGTTTCCCGTGCTAGCCCTTGACTAAAATATTTTCCCATAGAGATCCCCACTGGGGGGGGGGAAAGTCAGAGATCAGGCGTAGTGCATGCAAGGAAAGCCAGAACCCCAAACTCTAAAATCACACTGATCATCAACAATTCTTATTCATTTATGTTCCGTCTCAGGCCAGTGTGGCCGATGTACCGGAAACTGGAGTAAGGTCCCCATCTGTGATAGAGAAAAAGGACGATTCCCACTGACTGTGAAGCATCTGCTTACTCCAATAAACAAACAATAATGTCTCTTCATACACACAGCGAGGGAAAATGCCTTGGGGTTCTTCTGTTCCACTGCCGGTCTGAAAAAAGACACTGTTGTCAAACAAATGTTTTTCTTTTTATAATATGCTATTCATAGACCTGGGGTGAGAGTCTGTTGGGCTCTTTTGCTGATTTCAATATGTAGTGCTTTTAAAAAACTTTTTTTTTTAACACGTGGATGTTGTGATTATATGCATTCCAGAAATGAAATACTTTCAAGTTTATTATTCAAGCTGGTGGAGTAAATCTGTGAAGTGCTCAGAAATATAAAAGAGGTCGCTTTCAATCAGGAATCAGAAAAAGGGGTGATTATCTTTTTTGCACAAAAATTAGATTGGAGTTTTTGGCAGCAGGGGGTCAAAACAAATCAAGTTCCTGTCCCAGTCCATGTCCCTGTGACTTTAGATAAGCATGATGGACTTGTCTGCGCTCTTTGCTATAATTTACCCTCTCTGGTCTTCATACCAGTTAAGAACTCATGGAGAAATAGCTGAATATGAGCATCAGTCCAGACTGCGATTTGCCCTCGGATCATTGTGTTATGCTAGGCTTTCCAAGCTTGAGGAACTGCTGGCTGTCAGATGTCAACATCCGTCTCCTTTTTCCCATAAAACGAAAGGAATAAATACTCCAGAGTTAAAGTAGTAAAATCTCCTCATTTCTACAGAAAGCCTATAGTCAAAGCTCAAAGTACAGTAAAACTACAGTAAGATTTGTTGTTGATCCACAGACAGCGCCTGCTTATATGAGCTTCCTGCATAGTTCAACTGCAGTGAGAGTGTGTTAAGCACATTATTAGTCTTTCAATGGCCTCATTACGTTTTCATGCACCCAGAAGGGGCTTAAACGTAAACACACACACACACACATATTTACTGTGTACCAGATTTATTAGATATAGTCTCCAATCAAACGCTCATCTCATTTGCCCTTAGGGCTACCACTGGTGATTCCTTGTTCGACAGCTTTAGGGAAAACAAATGCTGTAACAAACTGTGCTGCACAAGAGTAGAAGCTGTTCAGTCTATACTGTTCATCTATAGAGCAACCGGCTCCAAAAGCACATGATCAATGATGATGATGATGATGATGATGATGATGATGCCATTGAATAGTTGTAAAGAAAGTGAGATGTACTAATGTCTCCTGTCAAATAACCCCAGGAAGCAGCTCTCATTGTCTGACCTCATTTCCAGAAGCCATCATACAGCTGTGTTGACTTCTCAAAGTAGCAGCAAGAGGGCAGAGTTGGAATGGGGGGCACGAAATAGGATGGGTGATAAATGAGCAAAATCAAACTGAGCTGCACTGAATTGAACACGTAACTCAGGAAGACACCGTGTCCTGTTTGAATCAGTTGTTGGTTGATATACTTTAAAAGGCGCGCAGAGAGTTTCAGATAATCAACACAGACACAGCCTTTTTAGTTCAGCTGCAACAAGTTGTCAAAAAATGTATGGGGATATTCATAAAACTCACCGCCAGGGTTAGCGTGAAGTTATGGCCTGAGACGTTTCTTACTTGTAAACGTGAATTACTGGATCGTTTTGCAAATTTTCAGCAGCCCCACCGTGATATGTATGTTGCATAAGCATGATGAGGCCGTGTAGAAGTTATATCAATGGGGTAGCAGTTCCAACTGGTCGCTAATAGAGGTCAATAAAGGTCATAGTTTACTTAATGCCCGTTTAAAACTCCCATCTGTCCTCACAGCCTTTGTGCGGTTCTGTCTGACTGTGTTTTTGCAATTTGATTTTGTGTCTCTGTCAACTGTATGTCTGTCTGACTGCCTTTCACTTAGTCTCTGTGTCTCTCTCTCTTTATCTGTGCCTCTCCCGCTCTTCTCTTTCAGCCTTTTACCTCTCAGACAGCAGACTAACAGCTTGTTGGAAGTGTGCTGACCGGCTCCAAGGCAAAGGTCCCTGGCACTGGGACAGATTACCCAAACAAGAAATATAACTTTTCCTTTGCCTAATTCCTCTGCTGCAATATGTATTTGTTTCCTTTATTGTCCCACACAATGAAATTGGGGAAAAGGACTATCTCCGTTTCTTTGTTTGTTTGATAATTTGTTTGTAAGTCACAATACTTCAGACACTACAGATTGGATTTTGACAAAAACTGGGACAATGATACATCTCACCACTGCGTCATGGCGTTTGAAAATGACACTGATTGACCCAGGGTGGGGCACTTCATTGTTCTGTTTGTTCATCCATTTATCACCCACAATATCTCCACACGCTATGGATCAATCTCCATTTGTCTGTTAATTTGTCCATCCATCACACCGCTGATTGGATTTTGACAAAACCCGGGGATAATGCATTTCGCCGCTGCGTTCTGGTTCTTTCAACATTACAGTGACTGTCCCGAGGGGGGAAGCTACGATTACAGGTCCAAACAAGGTGACATATTTGTTACTGATTGGCTGCATCATTCGTGGGGGTGACATGTTTACTGTTGCCTTGTGTCAAAGAGATTGGACATTTGAAGCGGGCAAAGTACTGCATAGTTATGTATAATTTTGACTGAAGGAGGGAGACAATCAAGGTCATCTGATAAAGCAGGATGAGTTTGCACAATAGCATGAATTCACATTGCTCTGAGACCTTGTATATGGCACCAGGTATCCTGTACTTGCCAGTGATCCCAGTCTGAATTCATACAACTTGTGAGAGTGAAATGGTGACTCACCTCAATTGAACCTCTAGATTTAAGGCTTTGTCATTGTATTGTGTAGCCATGCAACTGTTACTTGTGTCAGTGGCATTTGGTGTTTTTCTCAACTAGTCGAAGCTTGCATGAAGTGGATCGTGAATGACGGCCATGATGCTATTATGTTTTTTTGTGGTTTGTCAGAGAGGGGTATAAACAGGCTTTAGGCCATTTTCTGCACACTTGACTGGAGTTGAGGAACAGTGCATGGGAAATATTGATGAGACGCCTGAATTATATTGCCACAGCTGTGCTTCTTTCCGCTAATTATTTTCACTAATGAAGAAGAAGTGGGAATTTCAAACGTCTGCTGATTCTGCCAATTCACTGTGTTGTAATCTCATCTATGCTCCTTATCTGTAACCAACAGCCTGCATCTGTAATTGTGTTAGGATACAAATGTTTACACACATATACATACACACATACATGCATGCAAACCCTAAAAAAAACGCTTTTAGTCCCCCCGTTTAATTTAGATGCTCAACCACAAACAAAATGCTAATGAGATGCTCAGTGCTAAAGCTTCACTAAGCTGTAGTTCATAGACAGATATATTTCCTCCATCCAGCTAAAGCTTGGCTGTATTTTTTCTCTCCATACAATAAATACAAAAAATAGAAGAAGCTAATTTATCTGTGTAAAGTCCCCCATAATGGATTTTCTCTCTCTCCTCTCTGACCATGGCATTTTATTTCTGTCCGTCTCTGTCATGGTCATCCAGTCCTCCCCCTCTTCTCCTTCCCCTCTTCCTGCTTTTTTTTGCCAAGTGCCCAGAGCCCCTTTCTATCTCGTACATCTGTGTCACTCTCCAGTCTCCTCTTCCTCTCCCTGCCTTCTCCTCGACCCCCAACTCCGCCCACTTGGAGCCTTTCACTCCAATAGAAACAGCATGGCCACTTCCACTCAGCCATAAGATAGAGGGGAGGGGTTTAATTGTATTCTTGAGAAACCTTGGATTCAAACATACTCCTGGGCATTAATTCACTAAACCCTGAGGTATGGCAAGTCCCTGCATCTAATATAATGTACCACCAAAAAAAGCAATGGAGCAATGACCGATGACTGACAAGATATTATTATTTGGTCAATGTGATACATTATTAGATATAGGTCACCAAACTATAGAACATTGGTCATGAATGATAGATATTGTTTGATATGGTTTTCCAGAATAGGCAGGTGGATAGGGAATAGTCCAGTATGTGAAGGTAAAAGGGTAATGAACAGCTGCCCGGGTTGCAGAGCGGTTGGCAGGAAGACAAGCAGGCAGGCAGGTAGTGATCCTAAAACATAGGGAAGCAGGGTTTTGAAATTCACCCAGGATGACATAGCGTGGAAGGGGGTAATGAACTTGATGGATCTCAGGTGTGCAGATTGGAACAGGTGAGTAGGCTGGTAACAATCAGTGAGCCGGGGGAAGGACAGCCAGGCCACACCCACCCTATATATACAGACCCCCCACCCCCCACTCAATGGCCACCTCCAGGCGACCCACCGGGCTTATCAGGGTGTTCCTGGTGGTAGTCCCGGATGAGGAATGGTCCAGGATGTGACAATGGGGTACCCAGCTGCGCTCTTCGGGACCATATACCTCCCAGTCGACAAGGTACTGGAAGCCCTGGCGGCGCACATCCAGCAGCCGTCTAACGGTGTGGAGGGCATAACTCATTAGCCACCACTGGGTTCAACTGGGAAACATGAAAAGTGGGATGGATTCTCATAGTCTTGGGTAATCCTGAGTTTAACCACAGAGGGGTTGATTATACTTTCAATTGCATAGGGACCAATGAAGCGGGGTGAGAGTTTCCTCTAGTCTGTTTTCAACGGAATGTCCTTGGAGGACAACCAAACCTCCTGAACTGGTTGGTAAGTGGGAGCAGGAGACCAGGGGCAGTCAGCGAGGCACCGGTTGTGGTCAGTGGTGCAGAGCAGAGCAGCGCGGGCATCCCTAGAGATCTTAAGGCACCGTCGGAGATGGGCCTGGACCGATGGCACCGCAACCTCCTCCTCCTGAGTGAGGAACAAAGGGGGTTGATACCCCAAGGAAGCCTAAAAAGGGGACATACCAGTAGCTGCGCTGGACATGGAGTTGTGAGTGTATTCCACCCACGCTAGTTGGGAGCTTCAGCAAGAGGGGTTTCTGGCGGCGACACAGCGGAGGGCAGCCTCCAGGTCCTGGTTGGCTCTCTCCATCTGGTCATTGGTCTGGGGATGGTAACCTGATGAGAGACTCACATACCTGGGATATGAACTGCGGCCCTCTATCCGACACAGTTCAGTCTTATGGGCTGTGGTGAGCTTAGGGAGAGCCACAAAGTGCACAGATTTGGAGAAACGGTCAACTATGGTGAGGACAGTGGAGTTACCTTGTGAGGGGGGTAGTCCTTTGACGAAGTCCAGAGCAATATGGGTCCAAGGATGGCCAGGAATCGGCAAAGGACAAAGGAGACCAGCAGGAGGTGGGAGGACTTCGCACGAGAACACACTGTACAGGTGGACACGAAGGCTCGAGTGTCAGCCTCCATGGTGGTCCACCAGAAATGTCTCTTCAACAGGGACAGTGTGAACCAATCCCTGGATGAAATTGGAATGTGTGTCCCCAATGGAGAACCTGGGAGCGAGCAGAGTTAGACACAAACATACGGTTAGGAGGACCATTACCCGTGTCTGGTTGGGTCTGCTATGCCTCCCTCATCAGGGGTTCAATCTCCCAGGTCCGTGTTGGCGGGAGCCTCCTTTGAGACATACTAGCGTGAGAGAGCGTCAGGCTTGACATTTCTGGAACCAGGATGGGAAATGAAGGTGAACCTGAAGCGGCCAAAAAACAATGTCCAACGAGCTTGACGGGAGTTCAGGAATTTCTTATGGTCAGTCCACACAATGAATCGTTCCTCTGCTCCCTCAAGCCAGTGTCTCCATTCTTCCAGGGCTAGTCTCACCGCCAATAACTCCCAGTTCCCAATGTCATAATTCTGTTTTGCAGGAGATAGTCTGCGAGAGAAGAAAGCACATGGGTGGAGCTTTTGATCCGAGCCGGAACGCTGAGAGAGGACCGCCCCAACCCCGGTGTCTGAGGCGTCCACCTCCACAATGAACTGACATAGAGGATCGGTCTGAACCAGGATCGGGGCGGACGTGAAGCATTCCTTCAGGTCTGTAAAGGCTTGTTCCGCCTGAGGAGTACAGGTGAAGGGGACTGTAGGTGAGGTGAGTCGGGTCAGCCACACGGCTATAATCCCGAATGAATCACTGATAGAAGTTGGTGAATCCCAGGAATTGCTGGAGCTGCTTCAGAGAAGAGGATCTCTGCCATTCTGTCACTGCCAGAATCTTCTTCGGATCTGCTTTTACCTGCACGCTCTCAATTATATATCAGAGGAATCCCACAGAGCTCACATGAAACTCACACTTCTCAGCCTTCACAAACAGTTAGTTTTCTAATAGTCTCTGTAACACTTGCCGGACATGTAGCATGTGTTCCTGGAGGTTACGTGAGAATATTAAGATGTCATCCAGGTATACAAAGACAAAGTCGCGGAGGACGTCGATGATGAGCACCTGGAATACAGCTGGGGCATTGGTCAAGCCGAAGGGAATCATCAAATACTCGAAATGACCTGGGGGGGTGTTGATGGCAGTCTTCCACTCACCCCCCTCTCGAATCCTGACCAGATGGTAGGTATTTCTCAGGTCCAACTTGGTAAACACAGTGGCTCCGTGCAGGGGCTTGAAAATAGAGTTAATTAATGGCAGAGGATACTTGTTTATGGCTATATTGTTCAGTCCACGGAAATCTATACACGGGCGCAGGGACTTGTCCCCACAAAGAAGACCCCAGCTCCCACAGGTGAAGATGAGGGCCGGATGATGCCTGCCGCTAGAGAGTGATTTATATACCTCCTCATCGTCTCCCTCTCCGGATGAGATATATTATATAACCGACTGGTGGGTAAGGTCGCTCCCAGCAGTAAGTCGATGGCACAGTCATATGGGCGATGGGGCAGCAGAGAAAGGCTTCACCAAGGTCATGATATTCGATCGGAATGGTGGACAGGTCTGGGGGTTCAGGCATGGCCGAGGCAATAGGGCCCTCTGTAGGAGGAAGAGCAGACTGCAAGCAGGAGTTATGACAGAAACTGCTCCAGCTATCCACTTTTCCAGTGGACCAGTCAATATGGGGATTGTGTAAACGTAACCAGGGTTGTCCAAGTACAATCGGAGCGTTGGGAGAGGAGATGAGGTGGAACTGAATCTGCTCCGATGAGTGACTTTGCCCAGAAGTCTCCCATCCAATGCATTAGTATTCAGGGGAGAAGCAAGAAGCTCGGTAGGAAAGCAAGCCTGGGAAGCCAGTCTTATATCCAGGAAGTTCTCATCAGTGCCTGAATCAACTAGCGCAAACAGGGGCGTGGACTGTTGATCCCAACACAACATGGCCTGGAACTGCATACGGGGGAATGAAGCGATCATAGTTTGGCTCACCAGCACCCCCACATTTACTGGTGAGCCCTCCCTTTTGTGCAGGTGGCAAGGAAATGGCAGGTTTGGCCGCAATACAGGCACTCACCTGCCCTCACTCTTCTGGCACATTCAGCTGACGATAGGCAAGCTCGACCCAGCTGCATGGGTTCCTCCTCCGGGGGTTCAGAGGAGAAGGAACTGGCGATGTCTTGGGTGGTGATGACCTGCTTGGGGCTAAGTATCTCCCTACCACGCTCCCGGAGGCTATTGTCAATCCTGCTGGCCAGGGCAATAAGGGAATCTAGACTGGTGGTGTCATCCCTAGCAGCTAGCTCATCCTTCATTATCTCACTCAACCCAAGTAGAAAAAACCCCTGGAGTGCACTACCATTACATCCGGAATCTGCCGCTATCGTTCTGAATTCCACAGAATACTCTGCTATACTACGGGTGCCTTGACGAATCTTGAGCAGACGTCCCCCTGCGTCGCTACCCCAGACAGGGTGATCAAAAACCTTCCTCATCTTGGATATGAAGCTGACAAAGGAGGAACTAATGGCTGACTGATTCTCCCACACCGCTGTAGCCCAAGCTAAAGCATCTCCCTGTAGCAACTCCATTATGCAGGTGATTCTAGACTTAAAGCGATGTAAATCGATGGCTGTTGCTAGAAAACAAGCGAGCACTGGAGGAGAAAAGCCGCGCAGTCGTAATCTTCCCTGCCAAGGAACAGCTGCGGTGGGTCACCCTTACGTAGAGCTGCATAACCTTGAAAAAAATGAAATTATCCTGGGTTGCAGTGGAGAGCTTTACGTTACATTACAGAATTTAGCGGACGCTTTTATCCAAAGCGACTTACACATTACATTACAGCATTTAGCAGACGCCTTTATCCAAAGCGACCTACATGTCATACCATTGGCGGAGGCAGCCATGCAAGGCACCAACCTGCTCAACGGGAGCAATTTGGGGTTAGGTATCTTGCTCAAGGACACTACGACAGATTTTTCCCAGGAGGAGCTGGACTCGAACTGCCGACCTTGCAGTTGCGGGGTGGGAACTCTACCTCCTGAGCTACTGCCGCCCCCATACAAGTATACATTGCATGCATCATATACATAGTACATCACACCATGCACCACACTACACACAAACAATATTTGCATGTCTTTGACTGTGGGAGGAAACCGGAGCACCCGGAGGAAACCCACGCGAACACGGGGAGAACAT
>OMOT01054882.1:0-12238 GCA_900312575.1 Acanthochaenus luetkenii
TCCCGACCCCGCTTTACGTTCTCTACACATGGACTGGAATAACAAACAAACACAGAGCAGCACACACAGAACGAAACTCGGTTGCATTTTCTTACCTGTTAAACAACAGTTTTCAGTCGCGCTAATTAATTGAAAAGTATCAATTTCAAAGTTCTTTTTAATCCAAAATGCGTCACTCAAGCGTCATAGTTTCACTACGAAGTGGGAAATTCACCAGTTCCAGGAAGGCAGCCATACAATCTCCAAGAAGTGAGAAATCATCATGAAGGGGATTTAGTTTCATGGACTTTACAGTTTACAATGTCCAGAGGTCATAATCATTTCTAATTGTTACTCCCAGCTAAAACATTCTGAAACACACATTACTGCAGTCACAAAACAATCCATTACAGCTCTAACACTTATTGTAGCCTATTTTAACCAAACAAAATTTCACAGCCACTAAAGAAAATCAAACTTGTCTTATTTCCCTCTTTTCTTCATCACTGCTTTAACTGGCAGTTTACTTTCTTTTGTTGTTTTTTGTAATATTCAGATTTCTTTGCTGTAGCTCATCCAGATGTTTCTTTGCCTCTTCCACTAACACCTGTAGTACATTTTGCGGTTGCGGTTCTGTTGCCCGTCCAAACTCTCCATGTCACATACACATCATACACCATGTCACATACACATAATATACCATGTTACATACACATCATACACCATGTCACATACACATAATATTCCATGTCACATACACATAATATTCCATGTCACATACACATCATACACCATGTCATATACACATCATACACTATACTGCACACAAACACGTCTATGGGCCATGTGGAGTCTTCAGGTCAGGCCTCAACGCATAAAGCAGCAGACTGGACGTCACTCTGCTGTTTGGGTGGAAAAACAGGTCTTGACCAGTCAGACATGTTTAATTAAAGCCCCCGTTGTCTTTTAGAGGACGTAAGCTAATAGATTCATCCTTCAAATGGTGACGGTGTCACATGGTTTCAATGTCAACTGTGAATCCAGATTTGGGGCAATTGCAGCCTACCGTCGAATGCGAAGGAAACGTTGGTAAATGACAAAGTAGGCTGTGAGTTCACTGATCTAATGATCTGACTACTCTGTTGGAAAACCCTCAGGAGAAGCATGGTGGTTGTCCAGATTGGCTGGACTGATCATGTGACCCATATAGTGGACTGGCCCAGTTCTTGCATGCTGCATGGTGCGAGTGGAGCTGCTGGGCTGGAAGCACACACCTCTCCACATGTGTCTAAGGTTAAACGTCATGTTGTGTCCGTCACGTATGAGGAAGTGATACTGCGATGGGAGGATCGATCCTTTTGCAGTTCTTACAGGCCTAACGACCCAGTTCTGCTCCTATTTAAAGGGCCACCGAGGGACACGTCTGTAGGGAAACTAATTCCCATTGTCCCTCTGCTGCTGCTCACTGAGAGGAAGAAAAGGGACAGACAGCTGAACAATAACTTGCATTTGGCTGCTTGACATGTCAGGCGTCTTGTCTAATAGATAAAGCAATATCAAAGATTGATCCTATTCCTATTTTGATTTAACACCAGCTTTGTTTTTGAACTGCTTCAGGATGAGTTGAATAAGCTGTTAGGGAATATTGCCGATGTTGGCACTGCTATTAAAATATCTATTCTCACCAGAGGCTGTCTAAGTGGTTTCCTGTTGCTCTGATTCAACATATCGGGTCGACAATTCAGTCCTCTATCGAGAGGCCATCGGGGGTCTGAAACCAAAATACTCCTCTGTTGTCTTCAGACACATCATTGAGTGTTATTTCAGTGCCGTTGTTCTAACCACGGCGTCAGAGCGTTGAGCGCCGATGGCAGGTGTCTGGTCTGCGGAGGCCATGTGAAACAGTTTACACAGTGTGGAACGTGAAACACCTGTCGCGACGTATCTGTGCTCGAGCCCGTTACCAAAAGCTGTTGCAATGGCCGGGGTACAACGGGCTTACTTCCAGTAAGGTAGTGTCGAGGACTTGTAAGAGGAGCCACGAGTGGGGAAACTGAAGGGACGCCATTTGTTGGCCGTTCGGAGGTGTACACATGGGGGATGGTAGCTATTGGGTGTTTAAATGGAGCCCTAGCACGTGCCTGTGGGGCAGCAGCCTGCTGAGACGTGGAGCGTGTTTAACACACCATTTCACCGGGGTGGCTGAACAGACTTGCAACTGGTTTATACACAAGACGAGGCAAGTGGTCAAGGCTGGTTGTCATCCGTTGGATTTCATCATGTCACAACTGTATGTGTAAACACTCACAGGACTTGGTGTTGCTCATCTGAGCGTTATTGTTGAATGTATCTCCTCCCCATCAATGGTAGAGAATGCTCAACTCACACTCCATGCCAGCACATACCTCTCAGGACCCCTCTCTAATTTTAGAACCTCTTTTAGGCAGCCCAAATTCTGCCTGACCAACATTTAAGGACAACCAAGTCCTTAAAGGACAGAAACGGTCAACAGGAAAGGCAACATGGCTTGTCATGTGCTGATATTCAGTTTTGATCCATCACCTTGTATATGTTTGCTACACTGACCAGTGAAATTTCATTTGAGGCATGTATCGTTCAAATGTCACGCAAGAGTTTTGTATGACACATGATCTAATTCATGAATCATTATCCCTGTTACATAGCTGACTGTGGCCTTGTTGTTCTGTATTATATTTTAAATAAATGAAGAACCCTACTGGGAACCTTCCAGAATTAGACCCACACGTTTCACCACGATCACACACCTTCTCTGAGCACACAGGTTGTGAAGTACAAATGCAGCCAAACTGCTGATGCCAGCAGACGCAAGGCAGCTCCGTTTTGTTTACCAGACATTTTTAGCTGGAAAGCCCGATGTGTGTGTGTGTGTGTGTGTTATTGTGGAGTGATTGAACAAAGGGACAATCGCTAGTTGGCTAACTGGACTGCAGTGACTAAACTGGACTCAAAGGGCACAGAGAATGGTTTGGTAAAATGGATAGTATAGTTGTAAGGAAAGATATTACTTAAGTCAACTGATTTGCGTTCATGTAACTTGTACATTATGTAGATGTCTACTGTGGCCTGCTGCCACACATCTCCTATTCTTCGACTAGTCTTGGTGCGACCTGGCCCAGCAACATGTGGTCCATCGGTGCAAGGCCCTTATCTGTGTGAGTGAGAGGGCCATGTGCTCCCAGCTCGCCCACAGCAGCTGTCCCAGCTAACCGTCCCAGCTGCTGCTCCATGGCTCCTCAGCCACATGGTCTACTGCAGTGCTTCACCATGTTACACGTGCCTTGATAATTGGTCTGGATTGAAAAAATAGATTTTCCGATTCAAATCGATCTTCATTTGAAAGATCCGATATCGATTCATAAAATCCTGAGATCGATCTTTTAATATTTGCCTTTTCCCGTGGATGCGTGAAGCTTTAACCCCGTTAGTCTCTCGTGGCCTTTGGTTCTCCGCGCAACGAGGCCTGAGGCCACTTAACAGGTTTACACCATTTCCGCCACACGTTTGTTTACAAGTCCGGTAACAAACGAGTATAAAGTCACCAAAGCCACGGAGAATATAGACTGAGAAACTTGCCTAAATAAATATGGAGAAATCTTGGAGCGTTTCAAGTTGCAGTAACGGTCACATACGGTAAACATTTACCATGCAATGTTACTAAGAGAGTTACGGTAATACAGAGACGTGTGTAGAGTAGACCGGGATACGGACTGAGAGAGTTAACGTGTTGCACGTTACTGTGTGTTGAAATAAAAGCCATTGTTCGGATAATTTTACAGTAACCATCTGCTGATGATGCGGCTAACTTAGGAAAGGACTTTCCACCAGGGATGGGCGGATCCAAACTGGTATCGATGTCCTTTGAAAAGTATCGATTTCAAAGTTATTTTTAATCCAAAATGCGTCTGTGTCACTGAAGCGTCATAGATTGTAGGGTATCACAGTGTTTTGTGGTTAAATGGGATGGTTGAGTTATAACCGTTGTTGCGCCATGGTATTGTTAGGTTGTTCGTCAGTAGCGTGGGAGGATGTAGATAATGTGTCATGGTGTGCTACAATGGAGCATGTGTGGACCATGATGGCTGGAATGATGTGTAGCATACATACTACTGACTGAGATGTTTCACCCGTACCATTTAATTTGACCTCTCTGCCCCTCCTCAACCAGCGGAGAGAGCCCTGGACACCATGAACTTTGACGTGGTGAAAGGGAAGCCGATCAGAATCATGTGGTCCCAAAGAGACCCCTCCCTCAGGAAGTCTGGAGTGGGCAACGTGTTCATCAAGAACCTGGACAAGTCCATTGACAACAAGGCCCTCTACGACACCTTCTCCGCCTTTGGCAACATCCTCTCCTGCAAGGTATATATGGGATAAATACGACAGAAAACATTAGTCTCTTTCATCTGTACAACAGGGACATTAATCCAAGTGTTTTATGTATACTCTTGGACTGACCATGCATTCACGTGCTATTGGATACATCAGGAAAACTAATTTACAACTTTCAAATTTCACATGAACGCCTTTCAAAGTCGGATGTTTGCGGGTAATGGCGCAGTGATAACGTGTAATCTTCTCAACATGGCAGACAAATTAGAGTAATATACTACTTTCTCTCATACCTGATACGCGTTCTCTCTTCCTGCATGAAGAAACTGGCATCGTTGTAGCAAGCGGCCAAATTCACGTCATCCTTTACAGGACATCGGTGTTTATCGTTCGCGGGTTTGATGCGGGGCTGTTTAGCAGCCGACTTGGAAGTCCCGGATGTCGGACCTTCCCACCGGCGCCTGAACGCACAATGAGACAAGAGTTTGGTTTATGGCAGACTGTATGTTTTGGGAGTCGGAGATGTTGTACACAGTTCAACTTCGCAAAGAAGCGGCTTAAAGGAACTGCGTTCATTAAATGCAATGCATGTTGCCGTTTTATATATATTGTATATTAAACCGTGTAATGTCTCCTCTGGTCCAGGTGGTGTGTGATGAAAATGGCTCCAAGGGCTATGCGTTTGTTCACTTTGAGACCCAGGATGCTGCTGATCGTGCCATTGAGAAGATGAACGGCATGCTTCTGAATGACCGCAAGGTGTGAGTGTCTGATCATCTTAGAGCGGAGGGATTACGGGAGGAATGGGGGTCTCGGGTTTATCATTGTTACTGTTTAAGGAGACCTATTTAAGTTTTTAAGTGTGACTTTCAAAGGATCGATATCTTGCTCGAGCTTTAAAATGGGTTTGGAGGCACCAGTGATGATGATGTTGAATGTCCAGAAGCAGAAGGTGCATTACCAGTTGAATTGTTTCCACCCATTTGTCTAATCTGATAAGGAGAATACCTATAGTGATGATGGTAACGGCGCATGTATTATGTGTTATCAGATTGATACGAAGAGTGATATATCCTATTGTTCGTCTGTTCTACACGTGTTGAGTGGTCTGACTTCTCATATGTCTTTTTTCACATTGTTGTTGGGTGTTATGTTTTTGAGTTGATGTGTGAATAATACAACTAACCAGCAGATTTCTCACCGTGGCCAATATCAAGATAACGGCAAACCTTCCTTACTTGTACCTGTCCTACCAGATGCATTTTCTGCTTGTCCATTTGCTGGTCCACCCGCCTCAGAGTGTTTGTGTGTGTGTGATCACGCTTGTGTGTTTTAGTGATGGATCGTATGCAGGAATGCAATACTGGATGGCGGATTGGGAGAGGTCTTCATAGCAAGGTATATAAGATCATTTGGTCCTCCTCAGCTTTCCTTTGTACTGCGAGCCTCTGTCCCTCCATCCCTCTCCATCCACCTCCTCACCAAACCTTGGACCCAGAACTATGACGGTTGCCACTGTGTTGTCTGTGTTTAGCATGCATACTTATTTGGTGACATTAACGGCGATTACATGTTTTTCAATTGTTTAACCCCAGGAGTGATGAGTCTCATGATGAGATGTGGCCGTGACTTGGTCTTGTGAATGTCGTCCTATTATTTGTGATGGGATGTTCTCTCTCCTACTTGCTGTCCTTCTGTGGTCAGGTCTCCCTCCGTCATTGCGGTGGGAACCCTACTGTACCCGGAAGCCTGGAAAACCAGTGTTTTAGATTGAAAGAGGAAGTCGAGAGAGTCAGACCCTGGTTTGTTTTCCCGGCTCAGTCGGGACTGTTTTACAAGAGCGTGTATCGCTGCTCTCCCTCCATCTTTAGGTTTGTGGGTCGTTTCAAGTCTCGCAAGGAGCGGGAGGCTGAACTAGGGGCCAAAGCCAAGGAGTTCACCAATGTCTACATCAAGAACTTCGGGGATGATATGAACGACGACCGGCTGAAGGAGCTCTTTGACAAATATGGTAAACTGAGACTAGATTCATGTGTTTTACTCCAAACCCCATTTCTATTGTGAATCAGCATGTTCTGTTTCTACTATCCAAACGCATCTCTTTAATCCATATATTTTAAATGTACCTATACAGTATGTGTGTATATCTGTAGTAGATGCAGGTTCATGTACATCCTCTTGTTTGACCTTTAACCTCTAGGTAAAACACTCAGCGTGAAGGTGATGATGGACCCCACCGGCAAATCCAGAGGCTTTGGATTTGTTAGTTATGAGAAACATGAGGACGCCAACCAGGTACTTTGCGGTGTGTGTAATGGCGTCATGGATATGTGTCGGTGTGAGCTTATCTGTCATGAGTCCTTTTTCGTAACGGTGACTGTATCCAAAGGCGGTAGAGGACATGAACGGCACCGAACTCAACGGCAAGGCTGTGTTTGTGGGCCGAGCTCAGAAGAAGATGGAGCGCCAGGTGGAGCTGAAGAGGAAGTTTGAGATGCTGAAACAGGAAAGGATCAGTCGTTATCAGGTCAGCGGAAACTACCGATGTTCACTGTTAAACCTTCAACGAATCAAATCGGATGTTAATCAATCTGACATTTCAAGTCATAGTTATGTCAAAGACGCCATTGTTTTTGTGTGTTAGAAGTTTAAGACAGTTGGAAGTGTGTGTTCAGTGTGGATCATGACTGTTTGGTTTCAGGGTGTGAACCTTTACATCAAGAACCTAGATGACACCATAGAAGACGAGAAACTGCGTAAGGAGTTCTCTCCTTTTGGGTCCATCACAAGTGCTAAGGTGAGAGAAGTCGGGCGGCGGATGAGTGTGTTGCACCATCACCAGTGTAGTGACGTCATTATACAACAGGTATTGCTACAGCCTTGGTTCTATTTTAGGTGATGCTGGAGGAGGGTCGCTCCAAGGGCTTCGGTTTTGTCTGCTTCTCCTCGCCCGAGGAGGCCACCAAGGCCGTGACTGAGATGAACGGACGTATCGTTGGCTCCAAACCCCTCTACGTGGCCCTCGCCCAGCGCAAAGAGGAGCGCAAGGCCCACCTCACCAACCAGTACATGCAGCGCATCGCTGGCATGAGAGCCATGCCAGCCAACGCCATCATTAATCAGTTCCAGCCCACCAGCGGCTACTTCATGCCAGCTGTGCCACAGGTGAGAGAATCTACAGTCTGACATGATTCTATAAGTTAGAGTCCTTGTTTTAATGCATTTTGTTTAATTCACAATGCCAAGAAAGCTGACTGGTCATAATCTATTTCTTCTTCAATAAGTCTTTCTACATGACATGACATGACATTACAGCATGTAGCAGACACCTTTATCCAAAGCGACTACATACCACCATATATACATACTACATCATATTCTACATCATATACATACTGGGAGAACATGCAAACTCCACACAGAAAGGACCGGGGCGGAGAATCAAACCCACAACCTTCTTGCTGTGAGGCGATTGTTTGTTAAAGCGGTAATCCGTGAGGTTCTTTAGATTTTGGCGACATCTTTGGTGCTAAGAGGTTTATCGCTGTGGTGTTTCTGCACTGACCAGAAATGATTTGTCAGTCAAACAGTTTGTGGTGAAGCCAAAGACAATAATCCACATTATAGACAATAACGTTTTTAAATAACTAACAAACTAACTGTGACTTCTTTTCTTTTGGATTTTATGACAATGAAGTTTGCGTTTCTGTAGGTGGCGCTCTTTCTCTGTCTGGTCAGTCATGCCCCCTCCCCCTGGAATGCCCTCCCCTTCAAAACCACCTGTTCACTCTCGCTTTTGACCCATAGTTCTGTTTTCTTTTTGTTCCACTGCTTTGTTTTTTATCTCATATTGTCAAGCGTCTTTGAGCATTGTCAAAAGCTGTATGCATTTAATGTATTCTTATTATTATGGAAGCTATCGCTGCGCATGCTAACTACTACTAGAAGTTCTTCTTCTATTTATTCCAAACAAACAAGTGTTGATGCCGTCTGAAACACATCACTTCCTGTGTGGCAGAGGATTTTGACTTGGGTGTTAAGAACAGCAAATGTAAAAGCTTTCATGAACTGGGTTTAATTTATGATGCAAAGCTAATGCTTAGGCTTATGAGTACGTTGGTCTTCTGGTAGAGCAGACATGTCCAAGATGGCAGCCAGTCAGTCTACTGTTTGTGTGTCAGTCCCTACGGTCTGAGTTTATGTTTTAAGTTTGATGTTTTATACTATTCCGCCTGAAGAAAGTGGTACCAGAACAAACATTTCACTTCAAGTTTGTAGCTTTTAAAGACAAAATATTGCTGGTTTCAATTCTAATGATATCCTAACTCCGGCTTGGACTTGCCATTTTTTAAAGTTGCCATTTAAGAGATAGCCTGGCAGAGAGGCTTTCCAGGTAGGTAACGACACGTGGAAATTAGGGATGGGCGATATCACCGATTTCTTTTTCCATTTGAAACCAAGTAATACAAAGGCTAGTAACACGATACCGATACTTTTGAAAGTCACAGGAAGAGCTGAATTTTGTTAAATCTCAAAAGTCTCGTACAAGATACTGTAACTGAGGAATGTAATTTTTGAATGTTTTCCTCCAGACTGAATAGCTGTCTCTGTGTATTGTTGTATGTACTGTTGACTGTTGTATTGTCGGTAACTATTGTCTACTGCTGTCACCTTGGCCAGGTCTCTGTTGAAAAGGAGATTTTAATCTCAATGAGACTTCCTGGTTAAATAAAAAAAGGAGTCACTATTATGTTATATCAATCAGCGAAAATGTATTTATGTGAAAATGTTTGTTTTAAGGGAGCATTTTACTTCATTACATTAACATTATACATTGTACTTGTTTGTTCCCAGCAGGCCCAAAATAGGACTACTTACTATGCACCCAATCAGCTGGCCCAAATGCGACCCAGCCCCCGTTGGCAGCAGCAAGGTGGTAGAGGTCAAGGTGAGCACATGATAGTAAAGTATCTATCTTTGATATAAGGTACTTAACAAATGTTATAGTTATGATGCTGTCGTAATATTATTAAAAGTATGTGACATTTGAATATGCTCAGGTTCTGTACCCCGTCTCAATGTTCTCCTCACCACTTCTCCCACTCCCAAGGTGGGATGCCCAACTCGTTGCGTCAGCCAGGTCCACGTGCCACCCAGAGACACATGAGTCCCAATGTCGGTTCCCAGGGCCCACGAGGTATTTCCACCAGTAATATCAACGTACTGGCTTTAGCGTTTAGAGAACATATTGATACGTGTTTCTATTTGTCATTTCAACACTGGTTGTGTGGATCCCGTTCCTGTATTCCTCCCCCGCTAGGTGCTGGCCAGGTCATGGGTCCCCGTCCCTGCATGGGAGTCCCCGCCCCCCGGGCCATGCCACCTTACAAGTATGCCGCCGGTGTCCGTAACCCAAACCCCCAGGTGGTGCAACCTATTGCCTTACAGCAGGTATGAATGGAAGACCATTCAAATCATTTATAGGTGCTTCAATCCTATCTAGCTGTTAAGCTGTCATTTCTGTTCTCGGCCTATCGTTGATTTTCTAACCGTCTTCTTCATCCATCCCTCCAGGCGCAGCCAGCCGTGCACGTTCAGGGACAGGAGCCCCTCACAGCCTCCATGCTGGCTGCTGCGCCGCCTCAGGAGCAGAAGCAGATGCTGGGTAAGAATCCCATGTCACCATACAGAACAAATGTACTTAACGACACACGTTGCAGATGTTGAGAGGGTTTTCGATAGATTGATTCACTTATACTCCCCTTCACCAGTTTTCTCTCCCTGTCTCTCTTTCTCTCTCCCTCACTGTATTTTTTCCTACTATATTTTTCTCTCGCATACAAATAGGGGAGCGTCTCTTCCCTATGATTCAGGCCATGCACCCCAGCCTGGCAGGAAAGATCACTGGCATGCTGCTGGAGATTGACAACTCTGAACTGCTGCACATGCTGGAGTCCCACGAGTCTCTGCGCTCCAAGGTGCCTCACTCTCCCTCATCATCGTCATCATTATTGTGTTATTTATTGTATGGATTTGCCATATTTGTCACTTTTCAAATGGCCTGTCTGTTTGCTGTTGTGTTTGTACAGGTGGAGGAAGCTGTCGCAGTGCTACAGGCCCATCAGGCAAAGAAAGACGCCACCCAGAAAGTGGGTGGCATCGCTACTACCGCTGCCGCCGCCACTTCCTGAAGACGCCGTGCTTTATTGGATCGGTATGACATACATAAACGTCATAACAGTGCTGTTTTTGAAAAGCCTATCGAATCTCCGGCACTTGAGTTACTCCTCCTGAATGATTACTTCATATACAAATAATAGTAGTTATTATAACATGTAGTTTCGCTACTTGTACTGGGGTTTGTGGCACTAATGAAATATCATGTTATTTCAGGGCACAGACAAACGAGCAGAGACGGGGAGAGGAACATAACACTGACTCCAACCACCAGAGTCCTCTGAACAACATGCAAAAACTAAAATCATGGAGGGAAAAAAAAAGAAAAACATAATTTAAAAAACAGACTTGAACATTTAGAAAAATATTACAGTACTTAATTTTCCTAGTTCTGTAATAGTTTTAAACTGCATACCAAAAGCAATAATTCAAATGAGGGTTTTCTCTTGAGTCAAGGCCCTTCGTTTTGTGTCTAAGGACGGAACCCCTTTTCTATAAGGAACATGAGCCTCGCTCTATTTCTTTGTTTGAAAGTTGTACGTTTGACTTGCTTTGAATTAATGGATTCCCCCTTCCAGGGATGGGTGTGTGGTATTCTCAATAAAGGGATGATATATCAAAGTTTCTACTGTTGTATGTTTGTTTGTTTTTAATGGTTATATGTAGCCTATATACACACACACACTAGGTTTTGTAAAAAATATGCCAACCTAGTGTATTTAATAATCGGTGTCCAGTTCTCTTCAGGAATAGGCAGCTAAAGCTTGTATACATATATTGAAAACACACATTTAAGGTCTTCAGGATTTTGATGTGTCCGGTGACTCAGTTTGCTAAGGTACATACCATGTAGCTGTGACGACATACAGCTCTGGATCTCTCTCCACTCTAAAGTGTCCAATAAAGCAACAGGTCTTAGGCCTGGTGGTTAGAGGGGAGGTACTTCAACAGATGGGTCACAGGTTAAATCCCCACGACAACCGTAAGTCGTGTCAAAGTGCCCTTGAGCAAGACACTGACCGCCATTATCAGCTTCGTCATTGCAAGTCACTCTGGATAAGAGTCGGCTAAATGTAAAAGTGTTCAACGTTAAGACTGTAGGATCCGATGACGACGACTGCAGGGCGATTTCCCAAAGACAGGGGGCGCTGGAGCTGTGTTTAAAGAAGAGAGGCGGGCTTCCGTTTCAGTGCGCCAATGAGCTGCGGGGGTCAGAGTTGAAAGGTTAAATCCAAATATGGCGTCGACCAAACGAGTCCTGTATATTGGTGAGTTACGACACTGCTTTCAAACGTACTTTAAAGCTACATTGTGTTAGTATTGTAGCCTAATGAACGCGGTACTCCGAAAGAACCGAGTTAGACACGACTGCTGGTCACATAAGTACTAACGTTACACGAGGAAACGGGGAGAGCTAACCATAGCCGGTAAACGGGGAGAGCTAGCCGGTAAACGGGGAGAGCTAGCCGGTAAACGTTAACGCGTTACCGTTAGCTCGAAAGATGGACTACAACTTCCCCAACACCCCGCGTAGAGCGACCTATGTCAGACCGTCTCGTGTACTGTAACGGAACTGTGGTGATATGAGACGAGACGACGAGACGAACCGTTAATAAAACCCCCGAGGGGAAACTGGGCCCTGAACGCAGCACCCGCCGGGCTCCCCGTGTGTACTGTCTCTTTAAGACGCACGTCATGTGTTTGTGACAGG
>OMOT01054911.1:3951-38177 GCA_900312575.1 Acanthochaenus luetkenii
GTGCATCAGGTTCACAACTGTGGCAGAGGTGCTGCAACAGGTGTGCCGGCAGCTGAGGGAGTTGCGGAAGCAGGACCAGAAATACGCCTCCGGCGAGGCCTCCAAGACGGTGCAGACAGAGGCTGAGAGGTTCACACATCACCTGTTCGGAAATCTTCTTGCAAAGTGAGACGTGGCATTACGCCTACCTCTTTCTATAACACACACACACACACACACACACACACACACACACACACACACACACACACACACACACACACACACACACACACACACACACACACACTTAACGTAATGGAAAGGGATGACATTGGCTCACCTGTTTTGTTGTGGCCTTCCATTGCAGCGCTCTAGTGGTTGAGAAGCAGCCTTGTATGCCAAGTCTGCCCCAGCGACCTCTGATTCTTAAGACCGGAGTGCAGTTCACGGTGAAACTTCGGTAAGGCTACACGTGACACAGACACGGCACGGGAACTGCATTTGGTGATGGCGGTGGACTGTTCACCCCACATATACATTCAACTGGACATTTATGTAGTTCGAGGCCCTCTGTCACGTCACCAGCTGGAATATTTGCTTGTTGAGAAAAATAATCTCCAGGTGACGTAACTGTGTAACTCTGCGGCGGCCATATTGGAGGTCCTCAGCTCTCGGGTAACGGTGGCTGTGAACAGCTGATTGCGCTTCTACACGTACAGTTTTCTCAACAGAATGAAACATTGTTCATTTCTGTGCTGTGTTTGATAACTCTGATTGGTTTTGTGTGTAGACAATGTTAGCTAGTTAGCTAGCTAACCATCGTGTCTGGTCAGCCAACTACCACTGTCTTGTTGTAAACACACCTGATTTGCGCGCTAGCCAGTAGAGGCTGGCGTCAGTAGTGGCTAGTAGTCGCATGCTAACATAAACTTCAGTTGTAAAGCTAATTAGCCTGCTGGCTAGTTTCATTAGCCCCGCCGCTGTACACTGTACTCACATTGAAGACCAAGTCAAATCTTCTGATCCAGTCAAGACATTAAGGTCTGGAAAATGTTTGACATTTAGAAAAAGAAAAACTCAAACCAAAGGAACCCTGTTTACATCACAGGGCAGTTGGTCTATTACGTTATTCCTTTCTTTTTTCTAGTTCTTTTCTAGAATATTCTGTCTGCGTCTCTCTATTCTTTCCTCAGGTTCCTAGCGAATCTCCCAGAATTCAAGTGCCTGCTTAAAGTGAAACCTGTATTTGACAAGTAAGTGAAAGAGAGTGTACCGTGTCTGAGGCGTATGAGCCAGCAGATACACGACCATATACCTATTTTGTATAAACAGAAATCTAGATTTTTTGGGTTTATTTTCTAAATGTTTTTGTACCTTTCTTTCTTTAAAAAAAAGAAAAAGGGATGTGGATGAAAGCAACGCAATGAAAAGGTAGGTAAATGGTATTCTAAATATTTCAAACTGAAATCTAAATGAACCAGTTATGTACATCATGTTCTCTGTATATACTTGTAGACCACTTTCATGCATGAACTTCGACGCACCCTCCTCTGATCGTCCCAGGTTTCGTCGGTTTGTTTTCACTACGAGTGCCGGCAAGGTGCTGGATGTGGAGACGCCTGGCGGGGACTTGGTGGCAGAATTTGGGCACCTGGTATGAAACTTGTGTGATGGAGACAGGATATCCATTTACCATGTATTCCCAAGCACACATGCGGTTATGGGATTCAATTCAAATCATGTCAAAATGCTCTTAAAGTGACATTCTCACCTTTCATCGTGCGCTTCATAGTACTTCAAGCATGAATTAAAAATGAAAAAGTACAAAGCGAAATATTTACACTGACTATGACCTAGTATTTGTAATATGACCTTCGAATACGCGTTAAGCTGACGGCTCATAAGAATATTGTACAGTATATAATAATATTGCCGTTTTTTTTTTTTTTACATTTCCTTCAGTCACTCAAAGAAGACAAAGCGAGAGGCAAAGCATCAAATGCGGTAAGGGATTACTGCTTGGAGAAGTTCGCTCAAGGTATTGTGAATATGCAGACGTAGGAATTTAGGTGGCCGCACATTAACACCAATATATATTTAGGGGTGAGTGGTGTGATGTAGGCGCCCGTTTCAAAAGCTGCCCTGCCTCCCCTTCCCTCTCCTCACAACTAACATTTCAACAGCGCAGTACGCATTCGTGATGGCTTTGCATTAATGCGTTTTATCCGTCTATGGCTGTGTAACCTCTACTGCATATCCGTCTCCGTCATCGTTGGAAAACCAACTGAAATCGTAGTTTTGGTTGCGTGATGAGATTTTAAATCGGTACTAAGCAGTTGCAAATGATTATTATACAAGTCAATTTTCTTTCCAAAACGCTCTAGTGGAGCTTTAAATGATGTTACGTGTTACCTGGTGGTTGGGCGTCCAAGTTACCGTGTCTCTTGGTTCTCCGTCAGAGTCCACTGGGAGTCACTGAGGAACTGCACATCATTCAGTTTGTGACTAAGCTTCAGCAGGCTGGACTGGAGGTCGATATCGAGGTGAGAGCACAAGTCTGGGTCCTGGCTGAATCTTAGAAACAGAATTATTGATCTTTTATTTAACCTGATAAGTCAGTTTAGTGCAAATCAGGAGACGATTGTTTGCTGCTAGCTGCCTTTTCACCATTTATTGGGACAAAAACACAACACAAAACGTGTCCAAACGTATCTTTGCCAAGCCACGTACCTTGAAACCTTGTCCGTGTGATTTTGTCCCAATAAATGGTTGAAGAGTCAGTCGAGAATTCTCCTTTTGTTGTCTTGGTGCAGACCAGCTCTCTGCCCCTTGTGGTCGTCTCCAGTACGAGCCAGATCCCCAGTGCCTGGGCCTCGGTCATGTGGTGCAACATGCTGACCAGTGAACCACGGGTAAAGCCATCTCGCCTCAAAGAAACCAACAACACATGTCAGGCTTAGAGCAGTTGCTTTTCACTAATATGATAACAAGCAATAATACTTAAGGGGGATGAATGGAGATGCCATTTGAAACACATCAACATTTTATCACCTGTACAAAAATATACTCCAATATTTGCAAATATAAAAGTCCAGACAGGCAGGTTCACATCCCTTTTTGTGTCAGCGTCATTTGTAACGGAAGGGGGTTTGTTGCAGGACCTGTCGCTGTTTGTCAGCCCGCCTCCAGTCACCTGGCAGCGGCTGGCAGAGGTGCTGAGCTGGCAGTTCTTCTCCATCGGCCAACGAGGGCTCGGCGAAAACCAGCTCTCCATGCTGAGAGACAAACTTGTGGGTGAGTCTGGGCGGCCGACGTTTTGTCCTCGTTTTGGATTCCGTAGAAATGTGTCATGTCGCCCCCTGGTGGTTGTGTTCAAAGCTCGGCGAGAAGTTGAAAGTTTTAGCAAAAGTAACCAGGGCTAGTAGGTCATTCATCCCCACCTGAATAGCTTTGCAAAACTGTACCAATATTATTGAGTCCCTGAATGTGTGAATACTGTACCGGTCTACTGTATTATGAATATTATGGGTTATTTATTTGGGTGGTGTCATTTTTCTGACGTCTGTATGTCAAAAGATGAATTTCCTAATGGGCTGATAAATCCACCAATCAGTCACTCAGTCAATGAAACCCTTACCGTAACCGTAACGACATTATCTGAGTTGCTTAACCCGAACCGTAACCAAAGTTCCTTTACTTGCCTCAAACGAACTGTTAGCGAAACCTTTTCACGTGACCAAAGTGTGAAAGTGCCGTGTCCATTTCATGGTGGAGGAATGTCATCGTCACATAATCTATGTCCACAACATGTAAACAAAGTGTTATGCGACTGTGTTGGTTTCTCGACAGATAATCCAGAAGGTGTCGTCCACTGGAGCAAGTTCTGCAAGGTGGGCGTTCAACACGATGCTTGTTACAGATCACAGCCCGCAGAACCTGCAGGCTTTGGATTTGGATAACCTTTGAATTTCTGTGTGTGTGTGCGTGTGCGTGCGTGCGTGCGCTCATTTGAACTATAACCTCCCTTCTTACTTGGTGTTCCTGTGTGGGCAGAATGACGGCGTTTGGCTTTGGATTGATGGAATCCTGGGTTTGATCAAAAAACACTTGTTGCATCCTTGGAGTGACGGGTAAGATCTTAAAGTATCAATTTGGCGAGCGAAATTCATCACCACATTAATCACGAGACATTAGTGTACTTGTCATTATTTGGGAAGGTGGATGGGGATCAAATTAAGAATGAATGCAACCAGCAGGGCATTTAGTCTTCACTCTCCCGCCCCATAAGCGAAACCCTCCTTATGTCCCCCGTGTGGGTTTCAGGTCCATCAGGGGCTTCGTGAGCAGGGAGACGACGCGGTCCTTGTTGAAGGAGAAGCAGACTGGGACATTTCTGCTGCGCTTCAGCGAGAGCAGCAAAGAGGGAGCCATCACCTTCAGCTGGGTGGAACACTCCAATGGCGGTATGTGTGTGTGCGCGCGTTTCGTCAAAATCCCAAACTTCACGTTCATGTCGGGGTTTGACTGATATGGTTTTTGAGGGTAGTTATTAATATTTGTAGACGTATAGTACGTTTTGAACGTACAGCAGTTAGACCATGTGACACTGAAACTCTTTGCCCTTTAAATGAAGGATTATTTTCCGGGCACACCGTTTTCTCGCGTGCACCCATTTGCCTCTCTCTTCTTGTGCTCGTGTGTCTGTTGGTTTGCCTGTTTGCATGTGCTCCATGTCTAGAGGCGTATGTGCACGCCGTAGAGCCCTACACCAAGAAGGATCTAACGGCTATGTCGTTGCCGGACGCTATTCACAACTACAGTCTCCAAGCCCCAAGGAACATGCCGAGGAATCCCCTGCTCTACCTTTACCCAGACACCCCCAAAGACTGTGCCTTTGGACGCTACTACAGCAAACCTGGTATTTGTCGGTTTTTATTTGCCAAGTACAATAATAAGCGAGCAGGAATTTTGTCTCAATCCCTCTCAGGACGGGTTTAGGTATTACCAGGGGAGGCCTGGTGTTTAGTCATTTTGACCTCAGGGCCACGGGACACTTTATCCCGCCCGGAATGAACATGTCAGTGATTATTCTTCAACTCCCACGGTTGAAATGTCACAATATAAGGATACAAATGGAATAGAAAATAACCAGCAAATGGAGATTTCTATTTCTCGCATTTAAGCAGTTTGGAGCAATGTCGAAAAATAGACAAAATAGTGCGGCGTGGTGCGGGAACTGCTGCATCTGACATCCGATATATATTTGATTTATTCATTGATTTTAATTGCCGACGTGTGCGGGCAAATTGTAACACACATTTGGATCAGTCATACCAGCACAGTTTGTGAAGGTGTACCGCCCTCGACTGACTTTTCACCTTTCGTCAATACAGAAATAACTTTGAGGAGTGGTTACGTGGACAGAACACTCATCCCCGTGTCAGTGTAAGTATAAGACCTCGCAAATTTGCAAAAAAATAACAAACTAAAACTACAAAACTTTGGGAATAGTGAATATTCTCTATTGACTGAGTTTATTCTATTAAAATACCTGTTCATCCACCCACAGCTTTTTGTTAGCTAGAATGTTTGACATGTTGTTTAATTGACACAAATAAATTGGAGTACTGAGTTAAGGACTCGGAAAAGCAATTTATGCTCACTCTAATGATATAGTTATTAAAGAATCGTGGTTGTCCTCCGCAGTAGTCCTACACCTACACCACCTCCGTCTCCACCTATGGAGACGACCTGGACGGATATGGATATGGACATGGACACTGGTGTGAGTTTGAAACCTAAGTATACGCTGTAGTTTTGATTTTCCAATCGGTCTAAAGTAGGTAACTTTTCCTCTCATTAGTTTCAACAAATAATCTTCTTGTTTCCCTGTAGATTGGGGATCCTGTTGCTCTCTGGCCTGGTGCTTTACTGGATGAGGAGGGGAGAGTGTTGTATTAACTGGACTCCATAGTCTCTCAAGCACCGCTCAAGGCTTCCTGCATCAACCTTTGGGTTCTACAGCTGTATGTCCAATGTGCTGTATGACTATCTTCAGCTAGTCACCAAAATGTATTTCAGATATCGCAGACTCGCTAACATGCTGCGTCTCAGGTATAGTCAGTGGAATAATTCATCCTTGTATTTGTTCTTGTCAGTGCTTATACATTTCAGTATGGTTAGGCTGTTTGCGCAAGAGACGTCTGTAGCAGGAAATAAGAATACTGACGGATGTAATGTACTTTTAGTTTATTAAAATAAACACAATATATTTGACTGTCACATTTGTACACATTGTACACATTTCAATAATGAACTTTTAACAGGGAAAAGGGCAAACATATCACCAGAACATTAAGAACAACCAGAGTCCCGACTCGGCCTGTTTGCAGAAATTCTCATGTCTCATTCACATCTGTCATGAGTTATTGATCATGCAAATTACCTGTCTTTTTCTCAGGATCCAAAACAATTTGATCAGGAAATGTAAGATGAATATTATAGTCTTACAAGTTGAAGTCGCACAGCGCATTATGCCGACGGATGTATATCCGTTTGGATCCTTGGAAGTCCCAGTCTGTGTTTTCGTGTTATGGGGTGGGTGGGACGTCTTTAAGTTGCAATGCTTATTTTCCATGTAAAGGTCAAAGGTCAAGTTTGTATTTTTGTACAAAACAATTCTGCACAACATTCCAGAAAGCACACTGCTAGAGTAAATGTATAACTGAAAAACCTACATGTACAGTAACTTTGGAAAAAACTGTAATTTGAAGTGACTCAATTTATTCCACAGTTTAGATTACAATCATCAATAGTGGACACGAGACACCTCAGCCTTCCACGTGGGAAACATTCATCACTCAACATCGTCCGAGGAAAAGGACTCGGTACAATCTGATAACTCCGTTTAGGGGACATGACGTTTTTATTGTATTTTTATATACTAAAGTTAATTGGGAAACTCATGGCGCAAAATGTTTTAATTAATTGACTTGATTTGGATCAGCCCTGGGTAAAAGCGTTTGCAAATCATCCTTGGGAGCATTGGGTGTCGGGTAGGGACTACGGTACTTAAAAGTTGTCAATCGCAGGAAAGTAAAACTGAATTCACTTCCAAAGATTTCCCTGAACTTTCCTGGTGGTCCTTGAATAGTTACTATGCAGGAAACCCCACACATCCGATAGTCCAAGCAGGGTGGGGGGAAAAAGAGGTATTTGCAAATACTGTTTCAGCCAGGTCTGATTAGGATCTTGACCAAAGGCACAAGAGCTTAACGACAAAAAAAGAGACTGACATGTTAGTTCATATGGGCAACAGAACCTTTCAAATCAACAAGGAATGGGCGATCCAGGTTTGCTGCTCTTCTGGGGTTTCTGACAGGAAGGGAAGCAGGATGTGGGTCAAAACTGAGTACAGATATTTGAAGATCATGTTCCTTGTACAGATCACACTTTGTCAACGTTAGAAACACAAAAAGAAAAACGCAACTAAAGCAGCACGATAACGAAAGCATCTCGCACCCGTCCTAAATACAACACATGACATTTACAACCTTGTCTTTACATGAAGTATTATTACCCTTTGAATATTCCCCCTATCAAATAATTTAATATTTATATGTCAACATACATGTATTGGGTTGGGTGCTATTAATATGAACTTATAGTTTCAAGAAAATCAGTTTTTCCTCATTAATATGCAAATGCAGCTCCAAAATCATCTACTGTACTCTATAAGGGGAACCTGTGGTGCAAGTATGACGTTTCTATCATGTATTGTTCTTGAGTGATTGTGCTCACACACACACACACGCCTGCAGCATGTGACCAGCCCAACTACTATAACATTCAATGACTCTCCCAACCGCTTAAAGCAGTTACATCCAAAATACTGTTGATTTCTCTCCCCATACAAACATGGCACGGAGAAACGGGTCGAAATGTCTCACTTTTATCACACAAATGAACGAGGACAAAACGGATTCTGACAATATATAAAATAACAAAACCCGGTTCAGCTTTGTTTCGTGCGTCTACAATGATTAGTAGTGGTATTTTCTTCATCCCCTTGCCGTAGATGTACTGAACACATAAACCGTCGCTCAACTCGTGCTAGCGAAGGGGCGTGTTAATAACCAACACGGTGATTCAGCCTCGGACGCTACCTACCAGTTCCTCCTAATTCAAATAGTAAAATCAACACGAAGTTGACATTTTTATTACCAAAAAAAACACAGTAAGGTTTTGTTATTTTGTACATTGGCAGAATCCGCTTTGTTCTCGTTCGTTTGTGAGCTAAAAGTGAGACACGTTTCTCCGTGCCATGTGTGTGTATGGGGAGAGAAATCAATACCATTTTGGATTATCAGGGTTTTTTTTTTTTTATCAACGGTGCAACTATTGAAGATATCTTGTAAATATTTGATCATCATCAATCATGACAGGCAACTACACAACCCAAACCTCGCCCAAACATGAATGATGCTTTATGGGAGTTCCCGCTGCTGCAGTCTTCACTTAGAGCGATTTGGTTTCCATCTGCAGACCGCAATTTTGCCCAGTCAGCACAATGTCTGTGATCCTTAAGAACTTTACACAACTGGGCAGCAACACACCATAAATCTGATCATTTATCACATCTCACAAAAGTACAATAGTGAGTATTACCAAATATATAAACTATACCTGATCTACACTTATACACACTGTGATACAATCTATATCCTGTGACATCAGTCGATTTACCTCAGGATTACAGAAATAATTTACATGTTGCATAATACAATTTCAGATATTGCATCATCACTTTAAATAGTACTGATGAGGCTCTCTGACACATACAGCACGTTACAGCAGAGGAGAGGAAGAGATGTAAAGTAGAGGTGAAGTACTCATCAGAAGCAATATACAGCCTGAAAGCAATGCACACTTAAGCTGCTACCAGATGGGATCCAGAAATATAACAAAACAAGCCCCCAAAAATACACAAATGTAAAACACATTTCAAGGATACAAGCACTATGGTACAAAGTCATTCCCCAAAAAAGCGCAACGGTCCACCACAGCGTACAAATCTACAAGTCTTATTGAGGCGTTTCAGCAGCAACAGCGCTCCCATGTGGCCAGGAAGTCTACAGCAAGCCGTCGAGGTTCTTCTCTGCACTCTCCTTGTCGTCTTCGGCGGTAGCGGCCTTTGGGCTGTACTTGTCATGGTACTCCTGCAGGACGGTGACAACATCGTGGTGGCCGAAGTGCAAGGCTTCCTCCATGGGTGTGTTCCCCCATCTGCACAGAGCACAGTACATCTCAATGGCAGAAAATTATAAAGTAATAAAGTACAAAATCTGCTAATTAGAAATCATGAACTAAACTGAACAAAGACACAGTCACAGATGCAAAGCTGCCTACACAGTTCAGATCGGCATTGCTTTTTACTGGTATTGCAGATTAGCAGCATTCGCCTTCTGCTTCTTCAACACCTGTGGTTGGTTACCTCCGCCTCAGACTAGATGCCGTTTCAAAGTAGACAAGATGATTGACAAGTGTTGAGGTGGGAACTTGACCAACTGAGGAGGGCGGGACTAACAATACACTTTGCTGCCTCAAGGGGAAATGTTGCATTGCAGCTTTGCACTTTGGAATTGCTGCTAATGTATATTTTTGCCTAATACATAGTTGTTGCTTGCCATGTCCAAAGGATTTCACAGCTCAGAATGACCTTGTGTTATACTGTGCACTTGATAAATAAAACGTGTCGACTTTGACTTGACTTTAAACATCCCTACTGAGCTCCAGAGAAAGGTGAGGGAGCGATTGGCATGTTGTAAAAGCGTTGTGCTGTTACAAAAACAAATGAACAAAGAGAGAAACTAAGAAAGACCCAGCCAAGGAAGTCAAAGACAATAGTGCTTACCTGTCTCTGGGCACCGGGTTCACCTTGCAAGCTTCCAGCAGGAAGCGTACCACCTCTGCATGTCCTGCAAGCAGAGGTTGGAGATGTTGGAATTACATAAGGCGTACACAAGCATGTGGACACACACTCAAACACACGCCCATAACGCAGCAGAAACTTCAAACACTACGCAAAGTGCAGTCTATTGGGTCAAATAAGCAAACATCCTTAAAAGAGAAGTACTTGGCAACATGTATAACACTAGAAAAAGGTGAAACAATACATACTATACTGTGGACCGGGTGTATACATGCACTGCACGATTCTGACAGAGCAGCCTCTAAATTCTAATATTCCGTGGAACCATCAGCTGATGCACTAGTTGTACACCTAGTCGTGTATCATTCCTTACATAGAAATGACATCCAAGCCCATGTTTAGGCTGTGTATCTATTACTTTAGATGTGAAATGACACATAATGACGAGGCTGAAGTACAGTCAGCTTTGGTTTGACGACATTTTCACCACCATCAGATGAATGACAGCATTGTATACAGCAGGCAAAGGCAACCATGTGCCATGGAGGGCCAAGAGTCTGCAGGCGATTTAACCGATTAGCTCCTCCTCTCTGGTTGAAGGTGTGCTAATCAGTGAAATCACCTAGAGGTCTTTGATTGGAATGAAACTCTGCAGACTCTCGGCCCTCCATGGCACATGGTTGCCTATGCCTGGTATACATGGTCCCTCAATTTCAGGGTGTGAAGTATTTAGCTAAATTAATTTTACTGTGCTTTAACCTCAGTCAGTTCACATCCAACATAATTAGTACACACCACATTACAATATATAATACAAATGCTTTTGGGCTCCTTTTTATTGAATTAGACCTTTCCATTATTCTTGTTTTCTATCTCAGAGATAGGTAACTTTTTATAGAACTATTATGCTCATTTTAAAAATAACTTTGAATGACACACGACAACTGCCTAATCAATAGATTTACTGATTGATTCATTGACTGTAGGCTCGGTTTAAGATGAGCTGCACGTACCTTCCGCTGCTGCCACATGGAGCGCCGTCCTGGAGTCATAGTCCCTCTGCTCCATGTCCATGGATGACAATGCAAACCTACACACACACACACACTTGTATTACCATCTTTGTGAGGACCTTCATTGACTACATTAATTCCCCAACCCTTATGTAACGCTAATTATAGCCTTAACCCTAAAAGCAAGTCCTAACCCTATAACAGCCCCTGAAAGTGGCACCAGGCAAGACTTATGTAAAAATACACCTGTCTCATCAACCTACATCACACATTAGGGCTGCAATACAGATGAGCGACTCCTCCCCACTAATTGAAACCACATAGATTTGCCCAAATTAAATTCTGGGGCCTCATTTATTAAAGCGTGCGTATAACAAGTTCTAAATCTCTGCGTAAGAACTGCCAGTACACACATTTATATTCATCAACCGTGCGTACACACAGCTGTACGCAATCAACAATGATAAATCCCACACATTCTATATCGCTCTGCTCGTGCAAGACCAGGCTCATTTACATAAGGAAATGCAACATGGAGCGTGAGAAAAGAGTCCAAGAAGAGGAACTTCACCGACAGTGAAACAGAAATTCTGTTAAACTAAATACAGCAAAACCAAAATATATTATTTGGAACTTTCACAAGTGGTAACAGCAAAAAAATAAATCACAGCCCACAAAAAGGACATCAGTGCCACAGAGAAAGGACTTCCGTGTGCATGGGGATGGCATTGGTGCGCTTTGTTGGCTTCTTCATAAATGCGGTCCTTTTGCCCGCATATGCCAAATCTTCAAGCATCATCCCAATCAACACGTGTCTCTTATATGATTGTACTTTATATTTACCGAGTCTAAATCAGCTGTAATCTGTATCGCCTGTCTGCACCTCATCTGTGTGAGCACCATAGTTGACAATCATTCTATCAATTATGCTGACAAGAGGGAGTTTGTGCGTCTCATATTCAAGAATCGGTTTGCTTTGTTCATTACACTTTTCTAGCACTAGGGGTTTCTGCATACGCATGGTCAGGAGTAGTTCTAAATGTACGCACGTTCTCACGTGCACAAGATAAATCACATTCTATGCATATGCAGTTTATGCATGATTAATAAATGAGGCCCCTGGTGTCTGGTATGGTAAATTCTCTGCCCACAAGAGATACATTAAATTTAAGATCTAAATACAAACTGTCTCCTAAACATCAGCGAGCAGCGCTCCATCCAGAGAAAGCTGGACTCACCAACGTCAGATCTTTGGTTTCCTTTGGTAGAAAACATCACAGACCAGCCTGGTTGGTAAACATGGGCTACTGTGTGCAGTTTACAGCATGTTACATACTCTGGGTATACAAGTTCACGTTTTTCAAACAGTTACCCCTCGCTGCCATTTGGAGCCGCCAACGAGCTGCCTAGTGCAGCTTTAAAGTAGTGAGGACCGGCAAAGTGTCCTCACTTTCAAGGATTTTCCTAATCTTTCCATCCTTGTGAGGACATTGTCCCGCAAAACAATACAAGAACATGCAGTTTACATTTTAGGCATTTAACTGACACGCTTATCAAGAGCGACTTCCATTGAGTGCAAAGGTGGAATAAGCCTGAAATCCTCCGCCGCCAAAATGACAAGTTGCCAACATGAAGTGCAAGAGTGTGAGTGAGCAGAAGTGATTGAGTGTGAGAGCTGTTCACCTCCTCAACGCTGATACGTCCCCTGTGTAGGCAGCAAAGAGGAGGTTGATAACAGACTTGACCTGTGGAGAAAGAGAGAGAACGGTTTGTGGAATGACCACCGAGTCACACCAATTCACGGACCGTCTTCTGCTGGCCGCAGCAGCTAGGGAAGAAAACATTACCACATTATAAAACGGAACAGGACTCTATATTGCATGAGGAATTAGTTGCTATAAAGCAAAAAGGGTTACTTCCTACATAACTGTGTTACACATTTCATTTCAAGCCAGGACGTGAGAGAAGTCACCCCAGCCAGCCCAGTTTCAGACACAGCTACAACCACTCAGATATGAGGAAATCAATTAAATGCAACATAACTTTGCTAAGATGAATGTTATGAAGAGAAAGATCCCTACACCAATCAAGACTTACCCTGGCAAAACTTCAAGGGCAATGGTTGAAATCTTTTGAAGGAAAATTGAAAATGTGAGGGCGATGGGGAAAAAGACAGTTTCTTCATATACCCATAGATATTCCAAATATAAATATATTACACTATCAATGGTGTATAATATAAGCAAGAAATGTGAAATGTAAATTATTGTCTTTAAAAAAAAAAATGCATGAACTGAAAATGGGCAGATGTCCATGATGAGACATCTTGCTCTGTCAGACTGAGCAGAGCTTCAGTGTCTTTACCAGCAGCATCCTCCGCTTCTTTCCAAATTCCTGTTAAGTTATGGGAGACACAGTACTTCCAGGTCTTTGATGGCGAGATCGACAGAGCTTTACTGCTACACTTTAAATGAAAGCATTAAAAAAAAAGAAATATACGAAAGAATAGGTTTTGCTTTTTGTGGCAAGACACAGCTCAACTTCAGATGTAAAGTTTAGGAAATGACTGTATATGGGAAGGTTAAACTCCCAAGCATCAAGGATACATCTTGTGGGTTAGGGTTAGAGAAGTAAAACAAAATAAAAGTAAAACAAACTATGAACATAAAAGAGCAGGTCAGAATTGAGAGATTGGATATAAACACGTATATTTCTTATTTGATAATGTACAGGGGCGATAAAGGAGAGCCACCCGTAAAACCTGAAACAGTGAGCTTCAGCCTGCTCAGACAGGGTGGCTTCATCTGAATGTTAACATACCAGGCATATGCAACGCATTCATTTGAATCATTTACATTGTCTTACAGTATAAAATTATGCCCTTAACTGTTATTCTATTGACACTTTGTAACCATAACCATGAACAAATGTTTATATCCAAATGCAGTAGTCAGCATGTACTTTAAACAGTAACTGCTACAAAAGCTGGTATGCAAAGCTTAAAACCCAATTAAAGTGCAATATGTGGCCCTCTAAACTCTGTTGCCCCAGTAAAGCTTTTTTGTTGTTGCTTTGATTAGTCATTCATTCCTCTCAAATTAGAAACATTTTGTGACAAGTATATTCTGGATTTCCCCCTAAAAGATCCCAATTATGAAGAGTCCTATGAAGTGAGAGAATTTGATCATAGTGGGTTAATTCCCCAACTAGACACCTTACAACCAAATATACAGAAGCAGACACCGTTTGCAAAACGTGGCAAGGAAGCGAAGTAGGAAAAAGATTCAGATTAGACATCAAGAACACAAAAACAAGTTGACATTACCCAGTATGTCAAACTCAAAACAAGTTCAGGAATGCTTTAAGACTGGAAAGCAAACTGCAGAGCCAAACCCCTCGCAGGTATTCTTCACCGAGGGCTTTGGGAGCAATAGGTGACAGCGTTGCTGTGGCAGCTTACACACCATGCAAAACAGCACACGTCTCACTTTTGTGACCTGTTGCCAACACGGTATGTGCTCAGGCTGCTCAGTCCATAAACAACCCAATTCTACCGTCAGATTCTAGAGGGAGAAGCAACTTAAACGAACACGCTCTGCTTTGGCACTTCCCGATTACTTTCAACATGATTCAAAAGGGATAAAACTATTTTTTTACTTCTCCCCATGAGACATTCTTACGAATATTGATCTATGAATAAAGTTTGCTTCTCTGGTAACAGTGTAAAGCATAAATATGCAACCATTGCTAATGCTAAATAAATGCAATATCACAGAGAAACTAAACGGTCCCTTATAAATAATGGGGGATGTTTTCTCCCAAGCCACTACTCTAGTTTGCCTTCAAAATGCCATTCCAGATGAATACACCTAGGAGTAGTTCAGAGGCAAAAGGAGTCTAAAAATCATTGAGTAAAATGTTTACATTTTCATGTTAAACAGTGGATGTTGTGAAAGAACAGCTATGGCCGTAGAGAAACAGATGTTTTGATGGATAATAGTGCTTTATTGGATTTTATACAAGGGACATCAAGGCAAAAATTCTATTAACACCAACTTCACTGTATTGTGTGCAATACGGTCAATGTCTTAGCATTGGCTTCACCTGAACTTTTATCTTAGAAGCAGACAGCGCAGTTTAGTATACGGAGTCTTAACATACAGCATATTGGATTGAAGAAACAAACATTCAACAGTCATGAGCTTGGAATTGTCTGGTTCCGTCCATGTTTGAAGTGGTTTTAGGATATTGAGCTTTTATGTTTTCACATCCCACATTAACAAAACGATTCCAACCTTTTTAAATTAGCATGTTTACTGCCATAGACATTAAAAAACATTATTTACCAAAATATTAGATAACCGTACAATTCCAAGCTCAGTTTTCAATTTTATATGCAATTGTAATATCACAAGGGATCAAATTGACATTCAACATAAATACGTACACATGATGGGTAATATAATGAACTTAAATATATGGATTATATGGGATTAAAATCATACAAACATATGCATACAAGATGGAGAAATCATACATTTTAACACCAGGAAACATTACATACATGTTATGAAACCATAAAAAAGAAAAAGAAAAAAAATAGTTCAATGGAAATACTGGTACTGCATTCAAAAACCCCTCTCTCATGAGTACAATTGTACGTAGTAATAATCACATTTTTAGTAGTGCAAGAAGAGCCAGATTACTTTAAAACATCAAGTAATACAACTAATTTACCCTCCATGCAACGTAACATTAGCCCGATAATAAAGACGTGGAGAAAAAGGACACTCATTTTACATCACGCTTGTTAAAGCACGTGGAGAGGAGCTAAACCATTTGTCATTTCTGATTTGCTTAAGCAGTCAAACAGATTAGGATGAATCCCATTTGGTTGCAATAAGGTTAACCCAGTATGAACGCTGGTGTAGTCCAGCCTTACAGACGTGCAGGCACTGCACTATGCATGCTGTGACAGGGAAAGAAAATAAACACTCTCCCTCGACTTACTTTCCAGAACTGTGAACAACGACTCTTGTCAAAGACCACAGAGGTTAGTCAGCAGAAAAAGTGTAGACGAGGCCAAGTATACTGCAGCAGCTTTGGATGGAAGCTAGGAGAATACAGAGATGCGGTCATGACTCATCTCAAGGCACATTAACAAAAGTGGGCTATGTCGCCTTGAAGGAAAATGATAAAGATTACACGATCAATTCCGGCAATCTGATAGTTGTGCACCATTTAACAATGTGCACACCATCATGGTATATTCATGACAGAAGCACTACTCTAATCCAGTGAATCAGACTACCTTCTAGAAAGTCCACTCCAAAACCTTTAATAGAAAACCACTAGATCCATGGCTGAAGTTGTTTAACATAACCAATGGACCCCATTCAGCTTCCGAATTTGAGGAACTGCATTTTATAGCCTAAAGTTTCAGAGGGCCACTTATCTTTCGGACTACACTGCGAGTATCCGTAGAGAGCCCCTAATGATGACGGAAGCTTTTGAATGCCTTGTACCATGACACAATTAGTAGAAATCTGCAAATGCATAAAAACAACAGTAGAAGTCCATTTAAAAAACAATGACTCAAAAGCAAAAACAATTGTTTAAAATAAATAAATACAAGACTACTTCATAAAACAGGGGAAGGGACCTTTCAAAATAACAGGGCATTATCGGCTCCAGCAGCCATTGCTTTGAGCAAAATCAAAACCATTGACCAAAAACACATGTGAACGTACAGTTTCAACAATTGATTGAATAACAGAGAAAACTGACCCCAGTCACAGTAGGGCAACATCTAAGGCAATTGCTGACATGACATTCATATGCAATCTATCACTTTTTCTTAAGGGAGACAAAAAACAACTCCAATACAACTTGGGAACGTCTGAAGTGTATACTCGATACACATTCTGGTCTGCTGTTGAGTATCATCACACACCTAAAAGCTACATACACCTACCATTATGTACATTCAGAGGTACAGTAAATCATGCATGAGCATATGGCGCCTACGTTACAAAATACTTAAGACAAAACGTAATAAATATGCATTTCCCCCCAAAAAATCTGAATGGTAGCAATATAATGTGTATATATATATATTTTTTTTTTACATAAGGCTTCATGAAGCTTGGAACCAGTAGCTTAGGCATGTCATTTAAACTACACTTTAAGTTTAAATCTAACTTTTACTGTTCTGTTCCTATTTAAAGTAGCTTTACGACAATTACTTGCTGTAAATCCTGCCACTTCCATCTAGACTAAGGCATTCTGTTAATGTAAACACACTATAATGGTTTTGGAATGCAGCCAAGATAAACCCTACAGTCATCAGGTTATATCAGGCAAGCAAGAGTATTTAAAAAAGGACTGTTACAGCTTTTGTAAGCTACAAGGCGTTTTAACTGACTATCGCAGCGATGAACACGCACCCCTGGCCTGCGTGATTGGAGCAATACTGGGTATACTCGCTGACCAAGAGAAACATGACCATAAGCCACGAGCACACACTCAAAACTCAACAGCAGCTCAGAATGCTACAGCCAACTTAAACCTACTGACTGCTGGAAGGTGAATGAGAATAATCAAGTAAAGCAAGACTCCCTCTTTGTCTCCATGAAGAGTCTCAAAAACAGCCTGTTTGTCATCTCAACCTTTGAGCTTTTTGGTTGATTAATGGAAAAACATCACATCCTATACACTAAGGCAACAAGGAGGCGGAGGCTAGGAGTTCATTTGGAATTCAGAGAATAAAAATAATAAAAAACCAGTAACGTTTCTTTAGATCTTTTTACTTAAAGACCCTCCACACAGACATCACTTCATTAGCAATAAATAATCCTCTTCACAAGTCTCCTTTCTAGTTGCCCTCACCGACACTTCCCATCCTATAGACTACAGTGGTGGAGCTGTCCTGGTTCGACTCAGTGGGGCACACCTTTTTCCAATGAGGGGCTTTCAGAGCTAGCTCTTGTTGGAGACTCTCGTAATCCATGGGTCTGAAGATTTGCTGCTGTTTCAATCGACACGAATAACAAATTAGTCTCTCTCCTCCCCGCTGCGTGTGTGTGCATCTAATTTGTGGGTTCAGTACACATGTGGCTGTATGTACCAGTCTCTGTGTGGGTGGATGTTTCACTGTCCCAATTAATCATTTTGTGATGTTGGAATTATACGGTTCCACCTGCATTCGGAATAGTTATGACTGACAGCCTTTTTGTTTTCAAATCCCACAGAGAAAGACTAATAAAACCTTTTCCATTCAAATGTTTTACCCACTAAGGAAGCTTCCACACTTGGATACTGCTACACATCAATCTGCGATGTTCAATGCATTCCAGGAGTTATTTTGTGATGAAGTGTTGCTTTTTTAGTGTACCCACTTTCCCTGAACCTGCCTCGTCTACTTCAGTTAGTGATTTCCAAAACTTCCCAGAATGCATTGTGACAACCTCAAGAGAACAGGTGTGAACTTGCTGCATTCAGCTGTTGGATATACACTACACTACACGGCCAAAAGTGTGCTTCATGAAGGGTTACGCCCACCTTTGCGATGGGTTTTCTCCGAGGTGGGATTTAATTACTGTGTTGGATGGGCTCTCTAGACTTCCATTTGAGCCCGTCGACACAATCGATATGAAATATCGGTCTCTGAAAACAGCCTGTTAGTCCTGTCTCCCAATAATATAAACACCAATTTCATATCTACGATTATTGCAGCATTTTTTCCTTCTCCCTTTAAGTTAAGTCTCTGTCCTGTTGGTGCGCTCCTGGCACATTTGGATAGGACACGCGTAATGCAAGATGCGACTTGAGCGGTGTTAAGAGTTATATAAAACAAAATGTAGACAGCTTTATAGCATGAGTAAGAACTCTCGTTCTTCACTCGTAAAACCCGGGTTGTAGTACAACCCTAATGTTACATGTGTGTTGGGTGTTGTTTTATTCATGACAAGACGTTGGCAAGCTTACCCGCTGGTCCCCTCCTTCCCTGCGGGGATCGTGCTTCTTGGCAAAGTGCCTCAGGTTGTCGTAGTTGTGGAAGTTGAAAAGCTCAACAAGGTCCTGAAATGAAGAGAGATCAAATCAGATTTGCCATGTCATGAACATAATACAACATAGTAAAAATGTAATACAAGGAAGTGATAGAAATGATGCAACTCTTGAGGCGGAAAGTCCACAGTTTGAGGCACCGTTTAATCACAGAGATTAGGCTTTCCCCAACCTGTGGGTCACATGTGGGGTCCCTTGAAAAGTAAATGGGGTAAATCCCTAGTCATATTAAAGTGACTACTGTGGCACACTCGGGGGTGGAATGAGTGTTCACGTGACCGGAGATAACAGAACTGCTGTCCACACACAGAATGATCGAACACAGCGTTTTATTTACTGTCTCGTGGAGAAAAGGGGTTAGTCCTTTATGGGCAATGTCACTGAAGGGGTAGCCGTTGTCCAGTCTAGGGGTCGGTACACAGGGTAGTGATGGCCGGCTCGGTACTCACGCTCGATACTGTATCGACCTTTTTGACACGTGCTGATTCGGAACAATGTTCCAAACAGGGTTTCGAAACACTTCCGGTCACGTGATAATGACAAGAGGTATCGGAATGAAGTGTCAAAGTGTCGTTACATGACTCGGTTTCAAAAGCGGGGCGGAAAACCTAAAACTTTGAATGCTTGGTGTGAGTTTGCTGTGAAACATTTGCGAGAGCCTAGTTTATTGTTAGTAGTAGATAATTGATAGTTAGTAGTAAGAAAGATAGATAGATAGTTAGATCACTATGGGACCATTTTGATCTGATCTCCCCAAACAAGGTGCAGTGTTTGCGATGCCCTCAGCATTTGGTGTAATGTAATAATACGTTGTCAATGTTGAGGCATCTGCGCTCGAAGCACCCGGCGCCGGCCAACCCAACTGTTTATAAATCATGGGTACAGAATGTAGAATATGGGTGGGGAATGAATAACAATAAAGTATATATATTATGTACAGTACAGAATATTATTATTCATATTATTATGATACATGTCGTGATGAGTGTTAAATATCTGGTTGACTTTCGAAACACTGTCACCTGGCTAATGACGTCTGAAACTCATGAAACTATTACGAGCCCCGCCTAACGACCTCTAATAAGAGCCACTTAATATTATCACGTCTTTCACTCAAACTTATGACACGCAGGTGTGGCTCAATATACAGAGTTGCGTATTGACAAACATACTTCCGTTTAAATTTTACCCTGATAGTTTATTTCCCAGTTGTGAAATCAACAAACTGGTGTTTTCTTTGAAACAACACCAGATCTCCATCCTTGCATTAAACTACATTAGAAGAATACGTTTTGTTTTCTACATTATCGGTTTATTGTCTCACAGGTTCTAAATCATTCAATGAACCACAGTTTTGGCAAAGTCTTAAGAAGCAAAAACTTGGGTTCGATGTCACGCTACAAAACTACTCTTACTAGTAAGACCAACGCAATACCGCGCGGCCACGGCGGCTTGTTTTATTGGGTGAAAATACTTTATTAAGACAATGACCTGAATGTCGAGTAGTGTTTCGAGCGCTTCGTGAAGCCTCGACACAATTGTTTCAATAAGTGTTTTGGAAAGCCTCGTTCTGGCCATCCCTAACACAGGGTAGGCTCTCATACAACCCGGGGTTCTCATATGATCGGTCATCCATGCTTTCGTCAGTCTCCTCACACTCGCTATCTTTCATCATTCTACTTTCCCCATGGGTCACACCCTTCCTCTGAGTTATCTCTCTTTTCAAACCCTGCCGCCCCGTGCTCCGATTGGCCCTGCCTGCTCTCCCTAATCGCCTCAGCTGCCTCTCATCTGGCGCTGATTGGGGCGGACGTCCGTATCTGGGCTCTAGCGCCCCTGCAGGAAATGGCACGCACCGCCCCTCCTTCACCTTTCCCCTCCTAAACTCTCTCCATCTGCTACACTACATATGTCTGTCATTAAAGTCATAAAATAAAAAAAAGCTTATAGAAATAGATTTGACTACACAGAATCAGTTACAGAATCACTTACTTATTAAACAGGTTCGGCTACTCCAAAAGAATGGGAGCCTCGTTAAATTAGTAACTCAAGGACACTGTTGTGAAATCTGCCATTAATGACACTTGTTTTTTTAAATGGAGGCATCATTCTATGTTTGTGAACAAACCCTCTTTGAAGGCCCAAACCTTACAATTTTTTGTTAAAGGATAATGCTGCCAAAGAAAGCCAGAGGAGTTGGAGGCTTTCCCCCACCTTTTTTGCTTTGATTGACATGCCTGACAGTATGAGACAGCATTTTAAAATGCATGACTTATTTGTATTACAATTTGTCCGTTCAGGATGAAAATAGATTTGTATGGAATAATTCTGGGTTAAGACAGTTATTAAACTAATTATATATTAATATACTCATTACTGAAAAGGTCAGAGTAAACATGATCCAACTGGTAAAATTCATATTTAAGGATAGGGAGACTTGGTGACAATTGGACATGATTCAACATTTGGAGTTCACCATTACATTACAGCATTTAGCAGACGCTTTTATCCAAAGCAACTTGCATATCATCATACCGTTGGCGGAGGCTGCAATGCAATCTGCTCAATGGGAGCAATTTGGGGTTAGGCGTCTTGCTCAAGGACACAATGACCAGGGAGGAGCTGGACTCGAACCTTCAACCTTGCGGTTACTGGGCGGGAATTCTACCTCCTGAGCTACTGCCACCTTCCATTATAAAGAACAGCCGTTTATACAATTTTCTATAAATGTCACCTTGGATGCAAATGTCCAAAACTGTCTTAAAGACACGACCTTCGCCCCAAAATACTGTCTCTCATTCTAAATAAGATTTCCTTGAACTGATCTCCTGATCTTTAAATGAAGACTAAACAAAATTTGAAGAACATTCCTGTGATACAGCTGAGGCCAAATGTCAGATAGTGAGCTATGAAATAACAATGCTGGCCATGCAAATCAATGCCGTCAAGGAGAGGAAATATGAAAAATGTATTTTGGGGTCTAGATTACAGATCTGCACCCGGGGTTCAGGCCCATTTTCCCATCTATAAATTGGGTTTTGTTAGGACTCAATTAGGCAAAATATCAAAATTCACGTCTACAATGCAGCCTGTTAATTTTGTATTGAATTAGTCCCTTTGCCTCTTACACACAGTATTTCTTCTATGAGAGTATATACACACACTGTACAGGCATGCTTGGATGTACTCTGTTTCTGGACATTACGTACTGTGCAGAACTGGATTCCCCTGACAGAGTTGCCCATCTTGTCCAGTGGAGGCGACCAGCACATAATACCCATCACGTTGGGTACAACCAGCAGGATCCCCCCTGATACCCCAGACTTGGCTGGCAAACCAACCTACAAAAGGGAAAACAGATAAATTACGTACAGGCAGACCCGCTACATACTGTATATCTACCTGGATGGTCAAAAGGACACATTGGAAGGCTAGCGAAGAACAAGTGAAGACTAGGGCAAGGTACTGCTCGGGTTTAGTCGATCCCAACTCCAGATCAATCAGATTCTTATGACAGTCATGTGAAATATCTTAACTTGAATGTACAACACAGTTAGGACGAGATGAAGGTGAAGCTAGTGGATGTATTTTACCCCCCTGGAACAAAAGGCAGTATATCTTGTCGTAATCTGTTCAATATAGCCCTTATTTTTGCCATTTTTCAAAAAGACATTTTGTATTTTCCATAGGGATTTTGGACCACATAAAATGGCACAGATGCTAATTTATGGCATACAAAATACTGCAAAACTGTGCCAAACCCAAATGAACACCACCCACAACCAATAACCTTTTGATCACGTTTTCAAAAGGGCGCCACAAAGACGTACAATTATTATCTGAAGTGGTTTTTTTCTTGTTACATGGTAGTCACTATAATTAAGTGATTTTGTTGGTGTTCACTGCACAGGTTTGAGCCTTACATGCTACAAAATTTGACCCTTTTATTGTAGTGGATTGTGTCATGTTTGTCCAGTTTTTGTAAATAAAACAACATTGAGATGGTGCGTTCAACTTACATGGAAGGCGAACTGGCCTGAGAAGTCATACATGCCGCAGGAGTGCATGAGACTCAGGGTGTTCCTCACCGCCTCGGGGCCCAGCACACGCTCGCCCGTGATTGGACAGAAACCGCCGTTAGCCAGGGTGGCTGCCATGACACTGGCGCTCTCGCAGGTCACCTCAATGGAACATAGCTGGAGGGCCATACATGTAAACGCACACACACAAAACACAATTTGCATCACTCTTCTGTGCCAAAATGTTCTCCCAATGCAGCTAAACTGTAGTGCTTTAAAGCTGCACTAGGCAACTTTTCACGTTGGCGGCCCCAAATGGCAGCAAGACGTAACCATTTTAAAAACTTGAACTTCAATACCCAGATACCAAAGGGACGAGAGAGGCAAAAGATCTAATGTTGGCGAGTCCAGCTTTCTCTGAATGTTTGTATTTCACTTTAACATTTTGATTTGTTACTTTCTGTGTGTGGAGATTTCCCACCAAGACAAGAATTTAATTTGGACAAAAAGGGCAAATCTACAGCATCTCGGATGGGATGGACCACATTGTGATGTGGGCTGATAAGACCCACGAAACCCGGTTCTAAACGGAAACCGGTTCTAAATTAGTAAAAACCGGAGTATTGATAAGATCCGATCGGTTCTGCCATCGGTAGGTACTCGAGAAATTATGGAGTGAGATTTATATTGTGGCAAATGTGTTTTTCGAGGAATTTAAACATCGCAAACATCTGTGCAGGGCTGTCTCCCTCTCTTTTTACACACACTCGCTCACACACACACATACGGGTATAGTCATAGGCGGAAATCCCAGGGTGGACGGGGGGGACATATTGATATATTGTCCCCCCCAATATATCACTGTAAACATAACTATGTAATTAAAATAATATTAATTGCAGGTACAGCGTGTGTGAGTCTGTCGTTGGTGGCTGACCTCCAGTAAGTAGTTCAAACAAAGGACATGTTAACATCTCTTTACTTCTACCACTCAATACAATAAAAACACATTTAGAATCGTCACCAGTCTTAATTTTCTCTGTGTTAAATTACAGGTCACCCTTTATGTTCGCTAGTGGTTAGCTGATGTTTGTTAGCTAACGGTAGCTACAGTAACATCAACCAGTCAGCAGCTGTTTGAATTGAGTCAATGAGAGAAGCTAGCAAGGCAGTGTGGTGTTCCTTAGCTGGAGTGTTTGTGTCTACCGTCTGACAGACTCGCAGCACTACTCTTGGGTCAGTGCAGCGTTAATGTAACCAAAGAGGAGAATGTAACTGCTGCTGCTACAAAACACACATTGAGGAGAAGGAAGGAAGGACGACGGCGTTACTGCTGCTACAGCACACACTCCTCATACATACTGTGTTAACTGCATGGAGAGGCATGGTTAGGGACATAAAACTAATTCGTCAAGTAGGATGTTGGCACAAGTGTAGGATAACAGCCAGGCGCCTTGTCCATGGACAGTATGGTCTAGCACTCAGGGATGTGGTCAAGAGCACAAGAGAAGCAGCGACAAAACAAGTTGAAATCGGAAACTGAATAATCACTGCGACACTCACTTGAAAGTAGAAGTCCAGGATAGATGTCATGTCTGTTCCCTCAGGGAAGCACTGCAGAGGAACAGAAATTAGTAAAAAACTAAACAGATAAGAAATAAATAAATCAGTCAATCAATTGAATAAATATAACAGCAAAGTACATTCGCCCTGGAAAGTTTCCGTGTTGTTATATCTCTAGATATATAGTATAAATAAATGGTAAACAGCAGTAACTATTTTTGGTGTTTTTCCAAAGGTCAAATGTCATGATTCAAGTTTAGATTTAATATTAACAAAAAGTAGACCCATAGGTGCTCCTACAATATACATTATCCACTTCTGTACCAAGAATGCTTTTGTCAGAAGAGGACTGTCTCACGCCATCATGCAGCGCTGTAGCTTTGTGGGGCAGAATAGAGATATATATATATGTATGTGAGTGAGTGAGTGAGTGAGTGAGTGAGTGAGTGAGTGAGTGAGTGAGTGAGTGAGTGAGTGAGTGAGAAAATGTCCTTAATGCCTCGTGGCTCAGACCTTCTTTTCTTTCAGGTAGTAGCCGATGGCAAAATTCCTGTCTCCTGACTCACGCTCCGACTGGAATCTGTTGCACAAAGAGCAGACCACGAACCCATTACACGGAGGAAGGACATTTCTGCAGTATGTGTGTGTGTTTGGAATACCATTTCCCCACCCCTGACCCCTCGTGTGTTCAGTACAACCAGTCCTCTTATGCATTATAATGTAATGGTACTACAACACGAGTGCCAGGACTGATTCTCTTCCAGTAAACATTATAGTTTTTGACCATCATACAACATGGACACGTAAGCACCCCTGACAATAAAGGACAACACCGACTTTTGGGGAGTTTGGCTTAACATACCGTACTATATGCTAAAGTGGACAGAGCCTTCTACCGGACTTACAAAGATGATTTTGGTGCCAATTATTTCATCACATATTGGGTCAAAGTCCCCAAAAGCTCAGGGTAGTCATTTAAGTCTGGTGAATAACATAAGAGTTCCAGAAAGGAAGGTTCTGAAGATACAACTTCCTATTAAATCGAGAGACTTACGTGGCATTGCTGAAACTCACATACTCGTTTCCCGCCATCTTGTTCAGAAAGTTCATGACCTGGAAGGGAAGCAGTGGTAATTACAATGATGAACAGTAGCCCATAGTAAGAGCTTAATTCTATGATTGCCTGTCGGCCTGTGCCTTAGACGTGGGTCAAATAGTACTTGTTTTAGCCTATTTTGGTGCCAGATGGGTTTTGACAACACAACTGCCTTAAAGTTCAGACGATCACAACACAGAATTGAAAGTCAATTCATATACTTTTGACTCTAGATAAATTGTCCCGATGGGGTAAACCCGACCAATCTTGCAATACAAGAAGTTAAAACAAAATGTTAAAATGTGTATTTGCAACTACTCTTTGACTCAGGGTTGTCTTCTAATACTTACATAGTCAAATTTTTCTGCGTTGCTTGCACCTTGCTATGAGGGAAACATAAAAGGAATAAGCATTAATCATTCAACAAGAGATGTTGCAGGGGAAACAGAAAGCATCACGATAGTATCACTAAAATGATAATGCTACTGCTGACAAATTAGAACTACAAAATTAGAAGATTTGTATTTCAGCTGTGCAAAATCACATGAGCTGTGGTTATGATTACACAAGTAGATACAAAATAAGATTGTTTTGTGCAATAGTTACAAAGGGGAAAGTCTTTTGGAGTTAAGAAAGGGAGATTTAGTAGACTACTGTAGTTGAAAGAAAACATGTCTCACTATACAAGCTTTTATATTTTAGTGCATACAATTATTCCAGCATACATATATTACTTCCAAGTCCTTTGGGAGCAAAAAGTACATTTTTAAGATCGTGTATCTTTACTGTGTGTGTAGTTCTATATCGTGTATGACTGCAAAGATAGTTTGTATTATGGGCTACCATAATGCAGGTGTGTGTGTTATGCGTTTGTCGATGGGCGTGTGTGCACGCGCATGCTTGTTTTTAGGTCAAAATGTCATCTGCGCAGTGAGAACAGCTTGGACAGCCTGGCAGCCAAAACAGAAGGAGGGAGGAGGGGAGGGAGGGAGGAAGGGCTGATAAGGGGAGGAATTGTTTTCCTCCGAAAATCAAATTAATTCCTTGTAGCCCAGTGTACATATCATATTTATTTGTTTTTTTTCCCCCAGGGACAATGCACACTAATCAACAGTTAAACTGTAAAGGGCCAGAGTCAGCCTGAAAGGCTAGTTTTCATCTGCATATCACAAGCTTACTGATGCCGTCTATTACGAAAACACCAGCAAAAGAAAAATTGACACACGTGCACATTTACAGTGCTGCAAGCCTTTGTTATAACTTCAAAATAAAGCGCGATCTAGGTTTTGGACGGCGTGAGTAGATTTTAATGTAATAGGCTATTGTGTGATTGACAGTACATTTAGAAGTTCTACGGCTTACTGTGTAGAAGAAGAAAATAAATGACACTGATGGAAGTGTTAAAGAGTCACTAAATGGGGTCTCTACAGAGCTGGTTGGAGGAGAGAAAGACAGAGGGGGAGGTCGGGGGAAGTGGGAGGAGATAGATATGGAAAAGGAAGAAAAAATTACCAACGTCATTTGACCTGCAGCAGCAGTCATTATTTCCCACAGTTCCTAAGTCTGGAAAATATGCAACATACAAAAACAGCAACAACATGTAGCCTTCAAGCACCATGTAACAACAGTTTGGGGTTTGACCCACCCACGTGCTGTCAGGGCAGCCATCCCATAGTCTTCCCAGTTCACACAGGGGTTAAGGCTTTTCTGACCAACAGCTTGACATTGTGCCTCAATTTTGTAAAACAAAAACACATTGATACACTGATGACAATAGTGAGTGGATGGGGGTACAGACATACATTACAGTCCCAACAAATGTGAGGTTATGTCTTTGAAACGTTTTTTTCTGAGGCGTGACTTATGAATTTGTGTTTACAGACGACTGCTCCATCAAACTGCAAACCTGCTTTCACTCTGTCTACTGAGGAGCATAAATCCCCAAAGGCTGCATTATTAATGTTATAACATTCATAAAGGCAAATTGTAGCCTTTACATCAATACAACTACTCTTAGAAACCTCCTAGTGTGGGTGTAGAACTGGATGGACTGCAGTGTACTATTTAAGAGGGTGGAACAATGGGATTTACTAAGATTTCGTCTAATGAGGGGGGCAAATAAACGGATATAAAAACTAACATTTTTAAAATGCCAGTTTTGATATTCCTCCAGTGGATCATTCATTCGTTCATGAACGTGTGGGACAGTGCGTTCAAGTTGCAGGTGATGCAATGCACAAGAAGCACAGGTGAAAAAACTAAAAATCAAACAAGGAAATGGGATCCTGACAACATGTGGACAGTGACAACATATAGGCCCCGAGTCTTGTGACAGTGCTACAGTAACTACTGTAAAGTACAGGAGGTCAAATCCAGAGCAAACAAGCCACATATTCAACAGTCTCTTCATGCATACTGTGGATGACTTTGGCACCATCTATCATTTCTGTTTTTATTCTGTTCCCTCTAGATAGGACTCCCTCCTCAAGTGGAGAAGAATTCCACCTCCAAACTTTTCTACAACATTGTTTCTTAAAATAAAACCAATGAGAATGAAATGAAGATGAAGAGAACCCGATAGTGAAGGACATGACAGACAAGGCAATTCAGTTGAGAGTCTAGGTGGTTCGGGACGAAAGCTCAGCACAACAAAGTTCATCTCCAGCAAAAGCTGTGGCTAAGTAGCAATCTTTTAGTTTACCTTTTTGTACCAATACATTAAAAATGGAGTTCCAAGCAGTAGCGACTCTAAAATGTAATGAAGTAAACCCAAAATGTAAAAGCTGATTTCAGGACCTTTAAAAAGCACATTTCTGTGTTAAAGTTTAATGGTTTAAAAAAAGCAATGAGCTGGCTCACAGAAAAGGTGTCAGTCAGCTCTTGTGTGAGTGGGCGTGTGCTGTGAATGCAAAAGATTTACTTTGTGAATTGAACATTAAAAATTAACCTTAGGAATGAATATTAACAGCAGAAAGGCAGAGCTTTAAAGGGATCAATGCCATCGTGACAACCTCCAACTATATCGCTGGCATTTAAGCCATGCCTAATCTTTCCTGTTATGGGTGAACCTGTCAGCTGCAATGTGGTTGTTGATTTGTTGGATAATGGACTACTCACTTTAGTGACGAGAAAAGCCAATTCACTGTCACTTTTAATATCTCTTGTGTAATTCCAGTGTGAAGAGAAAAAAATAGAAAGTGCAGTTGATTTGAAGACGAAGAGCGGTGACACCAAACTCTGTCCTGACATGATGGAATGGCTATGGCGGGTGACATGTTTTCTAACTCCCCAGGTTGTGTCTGCCTGCCTGCACGCACCTGAATTTGACCAGCTCTCTGCCCAGGTTATTTTCAGCGGGAACAATAACAGCACGTCATCGTGTGTGCTGGGGCTGCTAAGTCCCTCTCAGTAAGGATTAGCACAAATCTTAATCACCACGGCAAGTCGCATGGAAGTGGACTACGTTTACGTGCTAGACGGCCCTCGGTCAAGCCAAGAGTAATTTTGAGTGCTGCTAAATAGCTGGACACATTGGAGAGTCCATAGTGTATTGAATAAATAAAAAACTACCAGTAATTACTCCAAGTGGCAAAATGTGTCAATTTCCAAAAATGTGTCGGCAGGGTATTGAATCAGTAAAATACAGCATTATTGTGAATAATGGCGAGGGTGATTTTCTTGTGTTTGGCAAACACAACTAGGTCAAATATGCCACTGTAAAACAGTAAAGTCTTATCAGCACCAATATTTATGTTAACCTTGATGTTATCTACTTACTACAAAAGCAGCTTGTTGACACCAACCAAACAAGAGTGCATAATCATCTACCTGGGGTTTCAGTAGAAATTACATACAGACTAGACATAGAAATATACAGGAAGACAAATAAAATATAATTCATTATTGCTTTTACCTTTATCAGTGAAGTACAAACAATAGCGCCGGCGTTCACCATGGGGTTGTGGGGCTTATCTGCAAAAGAACAAGTGCTCAGTTAACACGCTGTACATGATGTCAGATCAAGGTGTAAACATTCAGATATGTTCCTTGAGGTGTGAGATCTGCATCTATAGACGGATCAAACAATGCGACCTGAAAGCAAGCATGGGTGCAGTTAAATCAAATGCATTTAGAGCCTGTGGCTGCGTGGGGCATTTAATAACTATAGATACAATAGCGGTAGGATGTTTGTGTTTAGTTTCACTTTGCAAAGATGGGAAGTACAGCTTTGTAACCTGCCGTTCATTTACATATGGTTACAGATTCTGCCATGTTGGTTATTGCTTGGCAAACCCACTAATTCTCTGAGTGGAAGCCCTAATCTTATTCATGTATCCTAAGAGGTCGTATAAATTAAGCTTTGTACTTCCATCGAACATATCCATCCCTCCTACAAGGATTGGCTCAAAACAAATTATGTCAAGAGAAATGGTCTCAGTCTCTACCTGCTGCTGGTGACAGCTGAGAAAGAGTACAAGTGCAGCTGTTACTTGTTAAATGTTTCTTCACTGGCACATGATCCCCTAACACAACAGGTCCAAAAGCAAAAGGGCTAGCCTGGCAGAGGAGAGCCAAAACGCCCACACAGGATATGACGACAAGACAGCCACGCTTTAAGTACCAGAAATAGAGGGTTTCCCGTAACTGGCCATAACCTTGGACTCAAATAACTATGATCACATTTATCGTCATGATCACCAACACACACACTTGTTTGAAACTGTAGAAAATCATTCCCAATCCATATCCCTGATGCAGTTTTCCTCCCAAACTCTTCTTGAACATAAACAAAGAGGGGCAAAACACCTAAAAACTCACCGTCCTCATCCAGGAAGAGCTTGTTGAAGCGCAAGCCACTGGGTTCCTTCCCTATTAAATTGTGCACATACTCTGTGCCGTAGTCATGAACAGCGATGGCGTACTTAAGGGGCTTGACACAGGACTGCAGACAGAAGGGGACCTTGGTGTCTCCTACCGTGTGTCTAGGGAAGGTAAAAGACAAGTGTTATAAAGCTGGGATATTTCAGGTATGATCGTAAACAGAAAAAATGTAATTTACAGATTTGGAATGAGTACCTAGTAGAGTACCTAAAGTGGCGGGGATATGAGTAAATGAATCATCGCATATGGCTTCAGGACAAGATTTCCCCATTCATAGAAAACTACAAAGATTTACAGGAAATTAGGGCTGTTCAATATGACGATATATATCGTGGGATGATAGAAAAATGTCTATCTGAGATATCTTCATCCATCATTTATATCGTCATTGCCACAAAAAAGCTGCATAACTGCTTTACGGACGTATTTTACGTCATTACCGACCCTGCTTTACGTTCTCTACACATGGAGGGCCGTGACAAAGAACGAAACATTTTTGAACTGCCTGTTAAACAACAGTTTCAGTTGCGCCAATTATTCCATTGATTTACAACCAGAAAAACATTTTATGCAATGGATCATCAGCTCTTATCACGAGCGTGGCTCTGTATGTAATCTGGACCACTTAGCTCCGCTACATTTGACCAAACGCTATGAGAATAGTTATTTTGACTCAATGCTGGGTAAATACCGTAAAGACACCATTAGACACAATATAAAGAGCGGCTGGCTGGACCATCGTTTCACAAGAGATTGCTCACTTGACCGTAGTCATACCGGGCTGTGAATAATCCACTATGGTTTTGCCTCTTTAGATGACTCTTCCGTATATTAGTGAATTCTTATTACTTTACATTATCACCCCCTGCTGATGACCTTTGCCAGTGTTTGGATTAGTTGGAAGCTCACAAATGAAAATGCAACTTTCTTACATACTATCTGATCATCTTATTTCCCATTTTTGTGTTAAGGGAGAAATGGGAAATAAAAATAGGAAAAGGCAATCAATTCATGTTTTGCCAGGATATTTAGAATAAAACAATCCCAATTTTGTATTTTTTCCCCCAAAAAAGAAAAAAGGCTCATGTAGGGCTGGGTTTACAAATTGTTTTATCATTTTTTGTGTTTAAATAAAAGCCATTGTTCGATAAAAGCCTCCGTCATCATTTTACAGTAACCACCTGCTGATGATGCAGCTAAATTAGGAAAGTACTATCCACCAGTGATGGGCGGATCGAAACTGGTATTGATACTCGCAGACTACTCATTTGGTATCGATGCCCTGTGAAAAGTATCAATTTCAAAGTTATTTTTATTCCACGGCTGCATCACTCAATTACATAGTTTCACTATGAGGTGGGAAACTCCCCAGTTCCCAGGTTTGTTGAAGGCAGCCTTACAATCAGTCAAAGCAGTCATGAAGGGGCTTTAGTTTCATGGACTTTACAGTTTACAATGTCCAGAGGTTTTAAAAGACATGTTCCAAAAAAACAAACTGATTTATTGCACTATTTTCCAAAGGCAATTCAGAGCCTTTTTCAATTTCTGATTGTTCGTTTACTTTTACTTATTAATTAATATATGGTTGTTTGTCTTCTTTTGGTCATTTATCTTCTGATACACTGCTGTAGTGTGTTGGTCATGTTAAATAAAAAGACCATTACTGTAACTGCTTTGGGGTCAATTCAAGTAAACATTAATATTTTTAAACAGCATTAGTTCTGAGAATCTTTCATATTCAAGCTAAATTGGTATTGTAACTGAAATATCCCTAACCGAATAGATATTTCATTGAAAATCAAATCAGGACCTTGTGAATCGGAATCAAATCGATTCAAGAAATCAGTGGCGATACCCAGCCTTAGAGGCATGTGGTTATTTTGTATAGACAAATTCTTCATCAAATTGACAGAAAACTTACTATATCGTGATATATATCGTTATCGTGATATGAAGTTACCCATGTATTGATAGAAGATTTTGTCCATATCGCACAGCCCTACAGCAAATCATGAACATGACAGAGGACAGAAGGGCATTGCAGCATGATAACAAAAGCACATCTCTTCAGTCCTAATGTTATCTTTATGACTTCCTCTGTTAAACAAACATGACACACATACATGACACACATACTCGCATACTAGAATTTGATAGTCACCTATCAACTGTTGACGTCATCAAGTTACACCACTAACACTGAAGCTTTTCCTTGCACTATGTGAAGTCCATTCTGGGAAATACTTGGGAGTAAAGCGCAGCATCTCAGGATCATTTACCATGTGGTACTTAAGATTAAACTTACATTTTTCAGAAGGCTTATGTTAAAGGATTGAAATGTAGTCTTGTTTTAATCACTTTTCGCAATATTGTGAAGTTTCTGTATTGGCACTGAAGTTGAATAAATAAACTGGTTTATTAGCATTCCTCACTGAAACCACTGTGCATGTTGGTAAATTAGCAAATAATTTACCTTGCAGCTAGTGGTATCCAGTGATTTCAAATAGGAATGTTAACAAGCAATTTTAAGGGTGGCTGAAAAACAACCCTTTTCCCAAAGAATGTGAAAACTGACAGTATCCCTTTAATACTTGGTCCTACTAATGGCTCTGTCTTACCTTTGTCCATCAACTGTACACAGAGAGACGGCCCACAGGTCAGGGCTGAATTTGGCAAGCTGTGGAATGTAGTCAGCAACCTGAGGAGAGTGGAAGATAGCAGTGATTTACCTTACACAGCTGATGTCTGTTGAGGCTCGTGTTTCAATTAACAACTAACACCACTGACAGGTCAAATCCTCATCTGAGGATGTTGCTAATTAAGGAACAATTCACCCTCGGATATAAAATATACAAACTTCACGGTGTCAAACCAAAACTTGGAATTAACTGCTGTCACAGCGAACAACAACGCCCTAAATAAGAAGACATGGATTTGACAATGAAGTTTGTAAGGCAACATGTTTTGAGGGATTATTTCCTGGTGAGCGTCAGGTGACTATGGTATGCAGAGCATAACATAATGGAGACACTGATATGCAAACACTCAACTCAAGCACAATGAAATAATGATAAAAACAGAAATTTTGACAAAGCCAAATTATGGCTTATTTTTGACTGTGATGGATTATCTAGTCTGTTATCTAAGTCTGTGGAAGTCGTTTTTCATACTGTACAAGAATGAAGTGGCAGCAAATTGCTTCTTCTGAAGAGAGGAAAACTAGCCCTGATCTCCTACTATGCTGTGTGCAGACTCCACCAGAAACAATGTAAACAGGTTGTAATTTTAAGGAAGACGATAGTGGATAGGAAGATGATAATGAATCTAGCCATGGGTGGGCGACAAATCGGGCTTATAAACCAGTATGGGCCAAATAACGATGATGCACTGAGAGCTCCACTTCGATCTAACAACACACCTGGCCTCCAGACAGATTTTTGGCACTCTCATACAGCTCATCAATATGGGAGGTGAACGCCGGGAAGTCTGGGATGACGAACTTCTTGCGGAAGGCCTGAGTGAGCAGGACAATGTTGCTCTGGACACACCTGATGGATAAACACAACAAATACCATGCTGAAATGACATAAAAACTACCCTTTTGGCATTTTGCCTTTATTGGACAGTAAACAGTAGAGAGAGACAGGAAAGATGGGGGGATGACAAAGGCCCTC
>OMOT01054945.1:9931-23899 GCA_900312575.1 Acanthochaenus luetkenii
CTCTCTCTCTCTCTCTCTCTCTCTCTCTCTCTCTCTCTCTCTCTCTTCTTCCCTCCTCAGATTCGATATCTACAGGAAAGTACCAAAAGATCTCACCCAGCCCACATACACAGGAGCTTGCAGTGAGTATAGTCCTCCGTGCACATCTTCGAGTCATAAGGTTCTATCCGACGTATTTCTTTTTGTTTTGTTTTTTAATAAAAATTGAGTTATCCACATACTCTTGATTTTGGAATGTTACTTCATGCCCGTGTGGCTTCTTTTTGTAAAGTTTTTTTGAAACAACATTTTTGAGTTAAATACTTAAAACGATAGATCTATCTGAGAAACTGCATTTCAGCGTCGTACTACAAGGTTCCATTTCCCACCCAATCACAAACTTCAGTATTTCATTAAGGACCAATCTAAATCGACCTTTCAGCCACGTCCCGTCAGAAGCTAGCTGATGTAGCCTGAAAGGGTAGTAATGATGGGTCAGGTTTAAATATAATTGAAATGTAAAATACTGTAACATAATTTATTTAATTTGATGCAGTCTAGTCTTAATGTGCTTAGAAACTGACTTTTTAAACAACATATTACCATTACACCATATTCATCCAGTTTCCCTTTGAAACTGAGATGACCTCATTGTTGACGGTCAGGTAAAACCTTATAGAACCAAACCCAGATGAATTTTTCTAAGGTTCCATCTCCGTTTAGGCCCTTGTAAAAAACTAAAAAACTAAATCATTATTTTAGGATTTTGATATTTTGCCGTCAAAGTACCATGGGGTTGCAGGCTTTGTTCAGCTACAAAGATATAACAGTTTTGCCAGCTGGGATGTCAAAACTGTGATGCTCTGTATCTCAGAACCTGTTTGCGCACAACTACTATGGTAAGAATGTTAATGATCATGTTCTTTCATTGCCACAGGCACCCAAGTCCTCGTCATCAGAAATCGTAATGCTTTTCCTGTTAGACCTCGTGTTTTCCTGTTCGTCATCAATAAGCCACTGAGTAACCATTGATTACAGTGATTATTCACCGCTTGATAGGATACAAACGATCTGATGATGGACGTTTTTGCTTCTCAGTCAGTTGCTAGTATTGTCTTTTCATCAGCCAGCTGATGACAGTGCAGGCTGGAACAAAATGTTTTGTTATTGATTGTGGAATGGCTAGGGGGCGCTGTCATTGAATAATCATCTCTTTTTCTACTTTCCAAGTGCAAATAGATTACAAGCACATTGTTTACAAGGAACAGAATTTTTTTTAAATAATTTTTATGAATATGCCACATATTCCACTAAAGAGGAAATGGATGGGAGTTCGTCCTGTACTCTGTAAACACCCTTCCTGTCTCGAGCTATTTGAACCCAGTGCCTAGGGGTGAGGGCATTGGGTTGATTTATCTACCAGGAAGCGGTTATTGTGTAGCCCACGGCAGGGAAACTCACATTATCACTTGTCAGTGACTTGTCAGACTCCCCCTCTTCACAAAAGGCCATCTCGCCTTTTGTTATTTATTTTTTTAGGGCCACATTCCACGGAGTTAAATTTTTACGGTATTTACTTGGGACAGTACTGCTGTTTTTACATGGTTTCCTGTCATTCTTGCCTTGATAGGAGTTAATACATTAAACCTTTGTTTGATGTTTTTTCCTTCGTAATATTTGTTTGGGATCCATTCTGTGCTGATAGAAAATGAATCTTTTGGTCATTTCTCTTCTAATACACTGCTGTAGTGTGTTGGTCATGTTAAATAAAAAGTATATTAATGTAACTGCTTTGGGGTCAATTGTTAATGTAAACATTAACATTTTAGTAATGCACCAGGTTAGAGGGTTCCTTGTGCAATTTACAGCATTAGTTCGCTGATAATCTCTTTCATATCAAAGCAAAATTGGTATTGTAACTGAAACATCCCTAACCGAATATATATCGAGTTTAATCGGAATTCAAATCGAATGTAATACATTAAACCTTTGTTTGATGTTTTTTCCTTCGTAATATTTGTTTGGGATCCATTCTGTGCTGATAGAAAATGAATCATGTGTTTCTGTTGTGTCTGGAAAATGTACAAAGGTACAAAACCGGTACATTTGATACAAAATGTCCACACTAGCCTCAGATGTCACTTTTATTCTGAAAAGCTGATTCATTATGTCATTTTATCCTAATTATTGTGTCAACCTCATTTTCAGGTTCTGGATTATAGCGCAATGAAGCAACTTTATAACACATTGACTCTACTGAGTCTAGCGTGACTTTCATCCAATGGAAAGGCAGCGTGTGAACATTGGGAAGGATGAGTTGGGGTTACGCCTCAAGTTGAAATGAAGCCACCCATGCGATGTCTTTGTCAATTATTTTGGGTTGTCCATTTTTCCACTGTGGAACTGTTGAAGTTAGATCAGTAACCCATTACTCCGATATTTAGTAATCCCTTTCCTGTAACGTGCCCTTTAAGGCCTGGGAGGAATTACGTGTCCTTTGATGAACCTGAATTGGTGGCCTATGTGTCATAGCGACACTCCCTATTGTTTATGCCTCAGCTAAACATTACCGTCTGTAAAGCCTCGGCCGGCCACAGGTTGGCCTGTGACGCCCTGCCAACCACAGGGCCATGTGACTGTGATCCTAGGAGACTGTTGCCACATAAACAAGCCTCACCTGCTGAGTGAGAGCTTTTTGACTCAGGCGGTCACCATACCGGATAGACCACAGTTGCGCAGACACAGATCAGTTACCCCTATATTTATCTTGGTAAACACATTGACAGCGTTTTATTTGATCCTTTGGCTGATTATTTTGACATATTAGAAACAAGATTAAATGAAATGGACAGCCTGGCCAATTCTCCTTTTAAGCACGCTCTTTCTTTTGGCTCAAATTCAACAAGAGTGCTCATTATTATTTAAGGTTCAGCATCCTAATTTGGTTTCTTCCTAGCTTTGAGTTCGGTGCTCTACAGTGATGCTGCTCCGTGGGAGCCATGTTTAGTCTATAGTTGATTGTCCGTGTGCGAGTTTGTCTCAGGAAACCTAAAATGACCCGTTTGTAGGACTTCTGTAGCATGAGCTCACCATTCTCAAAGCAGATTTGATGTAATGGTTGCCTGCTGCGTTGGCATTAAAGATGTAATTACCGAAGGAGGGCCTTTTTAAAAAGCAGTGTAATGGCAGGCTTTACACCACTAGTAAAACATTGCTATTTAGAGAACATTTTTATGACTCAGCTGTGATTTCATTAATGTCAATAGCTTAGGTCAGCCATTCCTAAATGGTGGAACAGCATGGCTCATTTGGTTTGGACTATGCCTTGAAACGCTGGTGAGATTTGAGATTATTCTGGAAAAAAGTGTCACAAACCCCATAGTGGTTTAAGTGTAAACGAGGTGTGCTTGCTAACTCCCATCCTTTCTTCCTCTCCTCCCTTCACAGTTTCCATCCTCTGCTGTATCTTCATGCTCTTCCTGTTCCTGTCTGAACTGACGGGATTCATAGCCACTGAAATGTAAGTACCACAATACCAAACCTCTGAATTACCCTTTATCTCGTAATATCCTGCAGCTGAAACACAGTAACCTACAGATAATAGAGTTATTTTGCCGTCACAGAGGACCTGCTGTCTGAAACATGCAAGACAGGGACTTAATCATGAATGTCAATGCCCTCATTATGATGTATTCTGTTGGCTCGGTGTCGTAACCAACGAATGGAGTCAATTTTCTCACAGGAAATTGCCTTTGTGCATGCGTCAGCCTCTCGGCGCTGTGTAAGAGGGGATGACTTGGGGAGGGAGTGACAGGAAGGAAGTTACATTGACAAAGATAGACAAGTGCTCTTTTCACAAGACAACCCCCGAGCTGTTAAGGTGCTGGGTAAAGAACACATCACGGGAGAGGAAATAGTCTTGTTGTTAATAGTGTTAAATGTATTTCTTCTATTTTATTTATTCAGCTTATCTGACCTTTGTCCCCTGTCTGTTCATCTTGTGTTGACAGTGTAAATGAACTGTATGTGGATGATCCCGATAAAGACAGTGGTGGGAAGATAGATGTGAGTTTAAACATCAGTTTGCCAAACTTACACTGTGATTGTGAGTATATATACATACATATATTAAATACAACTCTTCATTTCTCTATTACACTCCATTGCACTCCCTGTCTGTATGCACTGTCTTATTTTATACATTTTTTAACCCTTTTTAACATTTAATTTTCTACAAGTTAATGCTTTATTTACCCATCTACTCTTTTCAGACTCAATATCTTGCTCTCATTACCCTGCCCTATCATTCAGCATGGCATATTGGCAGCAGGACAAATGATAGATAGAGATAGTCAAAGCCACATAATGGTTTGTTTACCTAGTCGTCTTTGTTTATTGTGTTTTTACTGATCCTAGATAACACTTAGTCTCTTTCACCTCTGTTTGGTACGCAGTCCCCATCCGCATCTGACACAAAGTTGCCTCTGTTGGCTCGTCTACTGTACTGTGATGCCAGAAGTGGACAAATGCCCAGTGAACTGAGCCCGGACAGAGCAGTCAGGGGTTCAAGTTTAAGTTAATTGATTTATATCGCCCTTTATCACAAGCATGTCTAAAAGGACTTTACAGAAAATGAGCCAAACTAGATCTAACTGAGCAACAGTCAATGGAATTACAGAATTATTAGGTGAAAAAACCTTGGGCAGAGTCAAAGAGGATTCCCCCACCAGGAAGGCTGAGTGTGCAATAGGTGCCGGGACAAACAGTGGACTGGACAGTAACATAGACAGTGACATAAGAAACAGATAAGGCGATAGAGGCAGAGAGATGGGGGCACGGTTGACGATGATATCCGCAGAAACAGGGGCAGCGCGCTCGTATTCCCAGCCAGGTAGAACCAGCATCAGAGATGGGCCAGTGGCCAGCAACAACCGTAGGGGAAAGAGCAGCACCCGCGTCCACTGCCTGGTGGAACGTCTGAGAAGGAGAAATGACAGACAGCCATGTACACTCACACAGCCAGGCTAAGCAACACCCGTACACTCGGGTAGATATATTCAGCCACATACACACTCATGCAGACGGCAGACAGAGAATGATTAGACATGCAGCAACCAGGAGGCGGCCCAAAGCTGGGTTCCCAACGGCAGATGTATATGTTAATACTGTCTAAGCTGAAATAGGATAGTCTGTCGGTCCCGAGCTAGACCGTGCTGTGGTTGGTCGTATAACCCATGGGAGTCATGCAATATGGAGCACTACTGTGGCAACCTTCAATGCTTATGTATTATTGATGAATTGATATATACATTTAAAAACATTTTATAAAGTGATTGATTAAATTCACTTTTAAATAATATATTAAATTAAACTATTACAACCTTAATAAAATGTTCATTCAATTTGTCTTTAAGCTAATAAGTTATTGAATGTATACATTTATTTGTAAAATAATTATTTTAAAAGTAATTTAAATAAAACATTTTATTATTCATTTTTTTGTTCAAGCTCTCCTTGGTTGCAAACAATTATTCTTGCTTGATCACCCACAATGGGATAATTTACCACATGTACTATCTGTTCAATTGCAAATGCAATTTAGCATGTCTTATTTGGTTATCTTAGTAAATCAGGCCCTAGTTTTGAGGCCAGAGGATCTGAAGCTGTGCACCAACTCATGGGAAACTAGGGGGTCTGCAATGTAGCTAGGGGCCAGACTTAGCCATGCTTTAAATTAGGTCAGTAAGATCTTAAATTCAAATCCATATCTAATCACCAGTACATCCTAGGTGCTGCATTCTTAACCAGCTGGAGACATGAGAGTTTTGGGAATAGATGGAGCTGCAGTAGTCTAAACATGATGAGCATGGATGACCTCGAGATCTGTGAAGGATAAAAGCATGCTTTTTTGGTATGTTTCTCAATTGTAGGAAGCAAGACTGCATTACTCTCTATACCCGTTCTTCCAAAAACTGAAAACTAGCACAGTGCTAGATACAAACTTGCCATGTGGGAGCATATGGGTGAATAACACAATATTGTTTTTCATTAGCTGTGCTGATGTTATTATATACATTTGTTTTTATTGAGTTTATTGTTATTGAAAAGTATGACGGCTTTATTTCAGGAAAAACAAAACCTTCATTTGATTCTTTCAAAGTAAAAAATGATAGGCCAGCAGTATTATTATGAGATGAATTAGAGGTTAAAAAAAAAGCCAACAGTATCTGTACACTGTAACAGATAGCAAAGCTTATATGTACTTGTCATTCTCTCCTTCTGAAAACTCTATAACATGTGATATTCCAAACTAAAATGACATGAACTGGATACAAATATGTATCCTCTGCATACAACCATGGTTGCCCACCATGAATCATTGAAAGATTTCTGCTTCAAGCTGAAGTTATGTCTCCTTGGAATTGCTTCTAATGGAAAGGTTTTTTACACAACTTGGCTGAGCATATGTTCATCGTAGTAAAAATGTGACCAGCAATGTCTGAGATATGAGGACAAACAAATGTTGTAGGGCCCCAGAATGAGTGTAGTCAAAATCCAATCAGTGATATTGTGTGTGACAGACAGTTGGACGGATGAATGGACGGATGGATAGACAGATGGATTGACCGGGGCCGATCCATAGTCCCTCCACCGATTTCATCGGTTCATTTACAAGTTTACACGTGTGCAGGTAAAAGAGGCAGTTACTTTCAGTTCAACTGTTACTTATTGTGACACACTATAGTACTTACAGTTCAACATGGACTACAGGAAATAGTGGAAAGCATAAAAAGTAACTAGTCAAACATCACTCCTACGTGTCTGGCCACTGGCTTTGTGTTAGAGGTTGAAGTACCAAGACAGAACAAGAGACAGTACTAGATTTGTGAACCTAGTAGGGCAAAATAAGACTTTCAGATTTGCGATCATTGTACAAAGTTCTGAAACATCCAACATGTCTGCGAGGCAGTTCTTGCCTATATGATACAGTATAGTAAGATATGATACTCTAGCATCCAGCAGGAACTGGCTGCATGGCCAGAACCTTATTCTCTCCATTAACAATGCTACCACTGCCATATTCCAACAGGGATACTCTAGTTGGTAGAGTAGGTTACGGATGCTTCCAGGGTTGCTGCAATATGAAAAAAACTTTCATTGTGCCCTTGGGGTAAATCAATGATGTGTACAACACACTGATCAAAAGTAGCAGACAGAGCAATAAGGGGTACAAAGTTCAAAGCAGTGCAACATAGCTGATAAGAAATAAGGGTGAATGGATGACATGGAAACAAGTTCAGAAAACCAAAATGTATGCATTTTATTCATGCATTTTCAAAACGTTTGGGACTCTGGCCAGCAGTAATGACCATATTAGCTTGGGCAGCACCCGCGTCTACTGCCAGGTAGAAACCAGTGTCTGAGGGAGAGGAAAGACAGACAGACAGCGACACACACACACAATCATGCTGATCACGACCCACACACTCAGGTCAACGTAATCAGCCATGTGCACACAGACAGCAGAGAATGAGTCTAGACATGCAGCAACCAGGAAGCAGCGCTACACTGGGTTCCCAATGGCAGAATTGTAATGCTGTCTAAGCTAGGGGAAGAGACTGTGTTGTTCCCTAGCTAGACTAGGTGTTGGTCATATGACAATATAGGTTTTGAGTTTGGATTCGAAGGATTCTACAGAATTAGCTTCCGTAATAGCAAGAGGGAGTTGTTTCCAGAGATAGGGAGCTCGGTAGGAGAACGCTCTGCTGCCTGCTGCGTTTTCTTGATTCTACGGAGAGTAAGATAACCAGCGTCCTGCGATTGGAGGGCACGGGGGAAACATAAAGGATAAATATGACGTTGCAAGCCCATGTAGCAATTTACAGTATATGTTAGCAGAAGCAGCCTAAGTCAGATCTGGCTTGACTTTCTGGTTAATATTCTGGCAGCAGCATTTTGTTCAAGTTGAAGTTTTTAATACTGTAGTTTGGTAGGACAGAAAACAGAACATTACAATAAGAAGAATTTTCACGATGTTGCGAAGGTGGTAAAATCTTTGTGATATCCTTCACGTGGGAGTCAAATTAATCTCTCGAAGTCTAATGGCATTGTTTCCCCTTACCGTGTTGACCATCTTCTGTTCAGGTGTGAATCCTGAGCCTCTGTGGGGCAGTGGTACAATTCTACTGTAAAAATGTAAAATGTTTGATGGACAGAGTCAATGGATTCTACAGTACAGTCTGAGATGTTACAACATGCTATGACCGAGATTACAGGGATACAGTAATGTGCAGTACTGTGTACGTGATGTGTTGTGTAGTGCTGGGGAACTTACTGGGGAAGTGATTCACTGGAATCACACGTCACACAGCTTTTGCACAAACACAATGCTAGCTGTACATAGTCTTTTGCATGCAATGATCTACGTAATTGAACTGTGTCAATGTGAGTCTCTCTTCCTCTTCCTCTTCCTCTGCCTCACTATTTGTAGTGCTAAGGCTCAGACCGATTGGTGTTCAGTTAGTGTAGAAGCATTTTGCATTTTGAATTGAAGTGTTTCCCTAATGATTGCAAGAGATGATTGCAAGATATGTCATTTTTGAATGAAGTGTTTAATTTAAGAAACGTAGTGTTTTGCAAGAAGTGTGTTGCAGAATTGCAAACAAAGGGCAAAGCAGAAAATGTGTTTGTACTTTTGGTGCCTTTACCCTTAAGGCATGGTTACAAAAGTTAAGGTTTTTATGCTTTTGTCTAAACATTCACTTTTAGTGTGTGAGCAATTGTCAAAAACTGTAAGAGTCACCAAGAGTCTCCTCTGATTAAAATGGATGAAACACAGATGTGATGCTGGAACACTGTGTGGCTGTCCATGTCATCCCCATCCTGTAAAAGGCTGTTACGTAATTGAACCAGGATCCAATAGAGCCACATGATGCAATACATCCATTGGTCTGCTCACTAAACATGATTATGGAGTTGGTTGTTCTATCATAGGTTTTACCTCTGTATCTGTATTCAGATGGAGTGCACATAGCTGAAATGGCAGACATGCAGTAAAGGGCATGTTTGCTTATAATCTCAGTCTTGATGATGAAGTGTCTGTCTGTGAGGAGTGCAAAAGTGATACATTGTGCTTTGCCCAGCGCATTTTCATTCAGAGACTGTCTCCAACGTGAACTGTCTGGATTCAGACAAATCCTTTGCTAATGGCATGTCATTCCTCTTGGGAATACAGTAAACATTGGCTCTGTAAATTAAATTTCAGGGTGCGTGTCTTCCTGACACGTATGCTGACCACACATAGCATACAAATATAAAACATGAATAATGCAATTACTGATAAAAGGGAAAAGCTAAAATATATTTTGTTTGTGTACAAATAAATACTGTTGGGACATGTGCATATCAAGCCTTGATTTAAATGAATACATTTCGTTTTCTGCAGGAACAATCAGAAGGATGCTCCATCTCATTTTGGCTGAAGCAGCTACACAACAGTGATGTACAATCACAGTTGCTGATCTGCAGGTTTTTGCCTCACAGTATCTCTTTCCAGAGAAACACAATGGGATTAATTATGTATTTTGCCAGCGAAAAAACCCAAACTGCCAACAGTCTATGTGGGTGTCAATGACATAATATACTGTGTTGCTATGAGCAAGTTCATTGAAGGATTACAAATGGAAATTATTCATGAATATGCCAGGTTCAAACCTCACTAACATTCATCTGAAGGTGAAACATGCCTTAGGTCTAATGTTCATAACTGTAATCTGCCCTCTTGAAAAGCTTATGAATACAGTAAGGTTGACATATAAACAGTGGCATTAATGTGTCAACTTTGTCACAGTGTGCAGATGAGTGAGCATCTGAATCTTGATTTACTACGTTCATTACCTCCGCCAACTGAGTTAGATGCTGGTTATGTTTGCACCCTGTGTTTGTTAGCAAGATATCTCAAAAAGTATTTTAGCCATAACTATTATGCTGCATACATGTGCCGGTGGGAAAGTGGATTCCCACCAGTGGGACTTCCAAGTTGGCTGCTTAACAGCATTGCATTCACATGCTATTTTGTTGGAAAATCAATAAACACACGTAAACCATTACAGAGGCTGCAGTTGGATAATTGGTCAGCATTAGTGTGTGTGTGTGGGGGGGGTCTGTGATAGGTAAAATGCAGAGTAGTAATATCTACGTAATATATGCGTGTATGCATGTGTGACTAATAAAGTACTTAACTACAAATACACCTCTATATCCAGGGATTTCTTGGAAGTGCTTGATGACTTCATCCATATTTTCTGGTTATTATAGGCCCTAAGAAAACAAGTGGCCAAGTGCTCCTAGCAAGAGGCTGTGACCTTCTTCATACTGTACCTGGCTAGTGTGGCTGAAACCAGTAACTGCCTGCCTCTCAAGCTCATCAGTCTGGCAGGCAGTAAATCAGACCATGTCCCTGCGGGAACCCTGGAGCTGAGCTACACGTCACAGACAGTACACTTTATACTGTAATACCTTCCTGAAGGCTTGCCCCTCTGTTGGAGAATTACAATTTTGACTGCTTTGTGTATATAAGTGTGTGAATGGAGACGGTTGGGTATATTCTCAAAAAGAATGGTTTGCAAAGAGTTGTGATTTCGATCATTTATGATGCAGAAAACAAGACAGCAAACACATCTTCCATTAAGAGGGAACGCTTTCAGGCTTTCCAAAAAAAGGTGTATTATTTTCAATGCAGCTTCCCTGATTGGCTTTGTCAGAGCCATAGGGAGAAACTGAAATCACAATCTTTGTGTTTCTGCTGTGCTGGATTTTGACGCATATGTGTCTTCAGTCTGTGCCAAAGCTCTGTATGTGTGTGTGTGTGTGTTAAGTGGATAGCTTTTTGTGCAGGATGCGGGAGCCTGGTATGACAAAAGCGTATGGCTTCAGACGGACAGATGCTCCTCTTCAGATAGCAATCGCAGCATAGAACATGGCTGTGAGAACAAAGCTGTCTCCTGTGCTTATGCTCCCTCTGAACCTTGGGAATACTTTGTGTACAGTAGTCAAAACCACAGAGGTAAATGATTAATGCATTTATGACATTTTATATTTTTATATCTACCACAGTGGCCAATTGAAGTAGTTAAAAGTCTATGCATGTGCCATCTTATTTACCTTGTTTGTGTTGACGTAGCTGTGGGTTTCAAAGCCCACTGAGATAAGAGAGTAGGGGATTTGACAGATGGCAGAGTGGGGGCTGTTTTTGAAAAGGAGAAACTTCAGAGCTGTGTTTAATCTCAATAATACAATATTAGAATAATATTCATAAAACAAATTTTAAGACATACTTAAAATAGCTAAAGATGCCTTTCAAAATTATATATTTCTTCAACCGTTACAGAGAAACCAAATGAAAATTGACATGTGATCACATGTGAACTGTCCTGACCGTGTGTGAGTTCACATGTGCTAGCCATGTGAAAAAAATGTGACTTGTTTCACATGTGGTTACTGATTGGATGAGCGGATCATCAGCCAATCATGATAAGACTGGAAAACACGAGGCCTCGGGATAGGCGAGAGGACCGTCGGGGAGAACCAATCATATGGGCGTACCTGAGAGAGAGAGAAACTCACGGAGATACAAAACTACAGGGGCACAAAGCAGGGAGCGTAACAATACCAATAGCATTGAATCATCATCGTCGTCATCGTCGTCGTCATCATCATCATCATAGCCTAATATGGCTAAATCAAATCACTATAATGATGCAGAGCAGGGCATGACCAATTGATGTTTACCTCAACCTTCAGCATTTCCATCAGAATGGAATCCCTTGTGTTTCTGTGTGATCTGAATGATTTTACACTTTGCATATCATTACAGCAGAAATGTGCAATGGTGTACATTCTCTTGCTCAAATGAGAGGTGAGCCTCAGTGGTCCAATGCAGGTTTTTTTTAATGATCTGGGTTTTATGGTGCTACGTAAAGCATGGAGTTAAAGATACATGGCGAGAATGCTGAACAGGCAACGGATACAGTGTGCTGTGCAATCCCACAGTACGCCCGCGTTAACTCCTCCCCCTTCTCCATGTCTCACTGCAAATTTATGGTTTCTGCTGGAGGCGGGCTGACTTGCTTTACGTATTACCCATCACCTCGCAGGAACAACGCTGTACATCAGAGGTTTGTTCAATGGAGTGAAACAGGATGAGCGATACAGTTAAAAATGTTTTAACTGCTGATAGTTCCATTCTCCTGCATTATAAAGATTATCTTCACTGTACCTGAATGATCCAGCTGACTGGACTCTCTTCAGTCCCAGATTGAAATGAGTGTGAATAGGGAAACATCCGATTTCAATTTCACCCTAAAGGACTAAATCCTAGTTGATGGTATACAATAGCAAAGCCACATCTGTTGTTGATCTTATGAAACCTGTGCAAGACATAATTCTGTCCATGTTGTCTCAGTATAAAAGTGTTTTTCTTTAGCATTAGACTGATCTGCTGTTTTGACTGCTAATTAAACCACTGTCACATTGCCTAACTCGTATCCTGCAGTGCCACCACACACAAAGACAGCCATAGCAAAGTGAGGATTGAAAGTTCTCCTGTAGCTTTACAGATGGGTGTCTTTCTCCACTTATCCAAATAGCTCTCTCCGTACAAATTGTTTCATTTTACATAGAGAGTGTCTCTCTCTCTGTCTCTCAACGTCATCTTGTTGAATTGAGAACAATTTCCTAAAATGGTCGTTCTCGTTCTAGGTGTTTTTGACATTTCTTGTATCGTACCTCATTTATGTAGTGCTCTCCTCACTGCACTTCATTTTATTATATTTCACTTACCTCGAACATCAGAAGCCGAGCTTGAAAAAAATTACAATTAGGCGGTGTTTCTCAGTGTAGTTATGGATAGATACTGACTCTGCCATATTCCTATTGCTGATCTATAATTCAAACCATTCCTGCCTTTCTGTCTATCTCCAATGGGCTCAACATTTAAAAAGGTCCTCCCACTGTGTTTCAGTGACCCTCTTTCTGTAATAGCTTTCTCTGGATGACTGGTGCACAATATGGCCTAGAGCTCTTCAGTGGTCCAACCCTGTTACGATGCGATGCTTTTACCACTTTCCCTGGAGACTTGACTTTTACGGTGCTCAACGCACTGCCCTTTAAAGTAAAGAAATGATGGAATAGTTTAGAAAATCAGGTGAAGGTTAACCTGGTCTTTCGTAATCAAAGCCATTTGTGATCACTATTATGAGTGCAAATACCAAGCAGGATGTCCCTGCCTCCCAGACCGCAGTGCTTTGATGTGTGCTACAGCAAAGTAGTGCATGGATAGTCATTTTCTCAGCACAGAGTATGTAAGTGGTTGGAGTGTGTGGGTGTGTATTTCGGGCACTATGTGACATTATAAGAGAAAGGGGAGAGGGCAGTGAAAGTCATGATTACTCACAGGTGCCCTGGCTGCTGACGTCAACTCCTTGTTCAGGTTGCAGGATTTGTTCATGTAATGAAGGACAAACTCCAGCGATTGGGAGAGAGTGCTGGGAAAAGACACTATGAGGTAGCCAATTAGATAACAGCGCTTTCAGAACTCGCGTGCAGCAAACATTAACATTCATGCTTACATTGAATATTTGATAGAGTGTGCTCTGGGACATTTCATTAGGGTTCTTAGCACCTGATATATATAGAGAACATCTCTCACTCTTTCTCTCTCTACCCCCGCTCTCTTTTTCTGTTTAAGTATTTGGTCCGTGTCATGAGACTCGTTTCTAAAAAGCAATAAAAGCAATACCCCTACAGTTGTTTTTATTGGACCATGATTGATGAAACATTATTCAGAAAAACGTTCAGCTTTCCTAAGTGCCTAAACAATTAGCTAACATTCTCTCACCGTGTACAAGCAATGAGACACTATGGGGCATACGCAGTGGCGTGTCGTGACTTTTCCGCTAGGTGGGGCTGCTTTGAATCCAGCACATCAGA
>OMOT01054945.1:23919-36343 GCA_900312575.1 Acanthochaenus luetkenii
GGTCCGTGTCATGAGACTCGTTTCTAAAAAGCAATAAAAGCAATACCCCTACAGTTGTTTTTATTGGACCATGATTGATGAAACATTATTCAGAAAAACGTTCAGCTTTCCTAAGTGCCTAAACAATTAGCTAACATTCTCTCACCAATCACCAACCAATCAGGTTCGGCCCAATTCAACTTTCGGTGGTTCCGTCAGGCGTAGAAAATTACGCCCTTCGGCACTCAGACAAAGGCTGCCAGCAGTGTTTTTTCATCAGTCATCCCACTTTTCTATTAGAATATATCATTTATGTGAATATACAAATTTAATTTCATACACATACAGACCACAATTGTACAAATTATGGATCTATTGGAATAGTTTTTTTCCACTTGGGCCGGCCGGTAGGGCGGCGCCCTAGCGCCCCTAATGGACGACACGCCACTGGTTATTTTCCAATTGGAACTGCAGGTGGGGCGGCCCTAATGGACGACACGCCACTGGGCATACGACTGCAATGAATGTCTTCATCAGTGTGACATGAGATACACTGTTATGGAGAGGGATTGCGTTGTCACCGAGGACTGCAGGGAACTGGTATTTCTTGGTTTGCTGTGGTTTTCATAGGTAATAAAATGAAAATAGAATTTCCCCTTCTTCTCCAGCTTTTCCATTGAATTGAACCTGATTCAACAGAAAGTAAACTGAGCTAATTTTGGTGGAAACTATGAAACTTGTATGAAGATGTATACCCTAAGATATGAGCTTGTAATGGAGGAGGAGGGGAAAGAAGGGGGAACGTTCCTTTGTAATTTAATACTACATCATTCATTTCTGGTCTCTTTTCCTCTTTCTCAATGCTGGATGATGGATAATTTTTTTATCCTAGAAAATTGTTAGGGAGGGACTAGGACTTGCTAACTTGTCATAGTCATAGTCCTTGGAAATGTATTTGGGAGGAGGGTAGGTGGATGGAAGACTTTTGCCCAATCTGTCAATCAGGGGGAAGGAACCTCCAGAGAGACATCTTGGAAGGGGCAAGAGGGGAACACCACCACTCCATGTTTCACTAATATATGCTATTCTGGGAGGTTGGGGATTGGATGGGGAGGATGTGTTTTGTCCTAGAATGCTGCAGCTCTAAATTCACTTACCAAGCGCACAAGTACTCTGGATTAGCTTCACTAGAAATAAGTCGATTTTGCATCCCTTCAATTATTTTACCTCGTAAAATCGGATGCAAGATAAGCATTATCATGTCATTGCTTCCTGTCTAAAAAAAGGAAAGGGGTGATGGGAGTTACAAAATACAACTACAGCTGTACCTGTTGGAGCAGGATCAAGCAACGGTGGTAGAATCACTTTAATTAAACTAATATTACATGTAAAACATAATAGTACTGGTCGGCATTGATGCACCAAGCATCAATGATGATAAATGAAGAACGGTAGATTACTGGATTTGTCAGTATACCAACAATGCAGAGTTCAGCAACAGATGTTGACATAGTGGATTTGTGGTGGATGATGTGTCATTTTGCGAAGGAATGTACTTTTTATTCAGGTCTACATAAATAAGTTTCATGCATAGATTATTTATTCACATCTAATCTCTTCCTGAAGATTGTTAATATAGAAAATGAATAAAACTGTCTTGTTTGTGCCTAAGCTGAACACAGCTAAACAGCTTGGAATTCAAGTTTGGGATATTGAAATTGTAGATCTGGAACAAAACATGCTATCAGATCCCACACCCACTTGCAGTATCTAGAGAGATATTTTAGGACGTGAACAAAATGATCTCTTGAGACAAAGGACTGAATTTGTAATCCATCACACCAGACAGAGCTGTTACTTAAATAGTTTTTGGCCAAGTCACCTTCTTGCATTTAAATTAAAATTAAATGACAAATGAGCTAACATTTATGGCATCAAAGCTCCAAATGCAGAAATAACTTCTGACTCCAGATAAATTGATAACATCGTTATAATATAATTCTGGTTATTTTCAATCTGGGCCTTGTTTTTTTTGTTTTTGCCATCATGCCGATCGATTCTGATCAATTACTTCACTGTAGAGCTACGTACCTGTCAATACAATCCAAAGAATAAGGGAAACAGTCAAACCCTAAAAGTGATTAAAACACACGCTTTCATCACAATATCACTGTATGTAATGTGTTATATGTGTGTGTGTATATATATATATACTGATCTTGTTAATCATCTTGGTACATTTTGGTATTTCAAATGGGCAAGGAATTAGAAATTGGTAATCACCCGCCACAAAATCCTGTTACACACATTGAAGGACCTGAGCCTCCTCAGGAAGAACAGTCTTCTCTGTCCTTTCCTGTAGAGCCTCAGTGTTGTCCGACCAGTCCAGTTTGTTATTGATCTGCACTCCTAGGAACTTGTATGAGTGCACCATCTCTACCTCCACCCCCCGGATGGTGACGGGGGTTGGGGGCTTCCTGTTCCTTCGAAAGTCCACCACCAGCTCGGTCTTCTCAGTGTTGAGCTGGAGGTGGTTGTTGTCGCACCATCCTACAAAGCTCTCTATCATACACAACTGGATCATCATTCTGTTTAAAGACTACATTCATTAGTTGCCCATCTTGATATTCCCTGTTCTCCTCTAGGCCCTTCTTGCTCTGTATTCATTATAATCATGTATGATTGTCCCGGGGCGTAAACATCAATTTGAAAAGTAAATTATCATAATGAGTCTAGTGAGGTGTGTGCAATTGGCCCTGAAATAAAAAGATAAGCATAGCCTTCTATAGTTTACTGATGAACATTTGAAGTTATTCCTTATAAAAGTAGAATTAGTAGAGTTAGTGGTAATTGGGTAGTGCACCAACAACCACAGCAAATTCCTTGTACGTGAAAACTACTTGGCGAATAAAACATTTCTGATTCTGATTCTGATTCTGATTGAGTGGCATTGGCATAAATATGCACATAATCTTATTAAGGTAATTGCAAATATAGTATCAGAGTTTTGGGTAACCCTTCCTTTTACTTTTACTTGAACTGATGAGTAATACCAGAAGTGTTCTCAAGTATTTCAGCATAACAGCTGTATTTACCTGGTTAATACCTAATACTACTTAAGATGATGGTAAAATTAATGGTTACTGAGTGTTGTGTAATGCAATCTGTTGCTCTACCAAGCTCTACTATGATTCAATCTGCTGTGTAGTGATACATTTTCAAGATAATAGATTTTGTTTTTTCCAGCGGCACAAACGGATAAGACAAATATGCTCTTTACATGTTTTAAGCATGTTTGAAAACAGCATGAATCTTGAAGTCTCTCACGGTAGCAGAAAGCAAAGAAATCAATTAATAATGCATTTATTCCCTTGAAATATTTCACACATATTTGCATGAAAGCAAATAGAAAACTTCAAATGATAAATACTAGCTGTGTGTCATCACAAGTTAAACCACACTTAACACACACAGAGTAAAGGGAGTTACTATCAACAATGTTACGCACACAACCATGAGCTTGCATATTTAGCAGCTTTTGTACAATGCTATTCACACTTGTGGCACTCTTTACTTTGATTTGCCTCCAAGCAGTTGAGGTACCACTGAAGCACACTGAGATAAAGTAGTCATATTTACTACCTTGATTAGGATCTACCGATCATATTTATGTCTTACAGTTGAAATCAATGTGACAAATTCAGAATGTCATGGTATTGACAATCTCTAATCAACCACACTGTATTAGGTTGGCCGTAAGGAGCAATTACTGGTACTGTCACATTAAAATAATAAATAAACATTCACTGATGTGAGTTTCTTTTTAATTACCATCATCATGCCTTTCTCTGCAGAAAGCTTTAATAAAAACAGAAAATCACCCTTTGGGCAAACATATATTCTATATGTTCTATTCATTGGGCAAAAATATGTTCTATTTCAGTACTCATCTACTATGTCACAGTATGTTTCATAGTTTCCACCGGATGGCTCCATATACTGCTGCTCTACTGTATGTGTATTCACAGATGAAGTCCACTCTCCCCGGTCTTAATTTGCACGGCCTCTTATGGTGCAGGTAGACCTGTCGACCCCTCGTCCCCACAGTGAGAGGAAGCTGGCTGCAGAGCCTAACCCAAGTGACAAGTGACTATCTTAATTAGCTAGTTTTCCTTTTTCCAAAGCGAAGCTTGGCACAGCAGAGGACATGGTGAGAAAAAGGCCAACCTGCTGCGGCACACACAAAACACACAAATCGGAACACACAAATCGATGCGTACGTGTGTGAGCGTGCGCACACACTACATACTGCAACATGCACACGAACACAGACACAGGCAGGCACGGAAACACATGTACACACTGTAACTTGTGTGCACATGCAGAGACACATACAAACACAGCCCTGTACGAAATGGACTGAAACTGATTAAGCTTGAAAAATAGCTGGACCATCGAGACGTCACCAAGGTGGGATACTTCACCAAGTGTATTGCGGTTATCCGATTCCATATGGCTCGCACTCTATTCCTTGTTCACATGTAGTCAACAGTTCCATCAGCCACAACCATGTGTTATCTACCAAATAGGCCAAAGCACCTGCTCTTATAATCACAGAGTCTTTGAAGGCATTTTGATGCATATTCACAATACAGGACCCTGGGCAATTACAGGCCTTATCTTCCCACCGGACAAACAGCCAGTTTCATTATGGGCTTTCAGCTGACACCTTACCTCAGCCTTCCCCATTGAATCATCACTGCTAATGGAGAGAATGAAATGAGTAAGAGGTTTGTTAAATATATATCAATTGCTTAACCATAATTTTCCTTCTTGATAGTCCTTTAAAAGCTTCCATTAGTGAGCGGATGCAGTGAATGACAATTGAACTAAGGATGTTGGGAGACGCAGGGGAGGGGGAATAGGTAATGCACTAACTTCTGGAGGAAAGCAGAATGCAGAATGATGATTGGAAAAAAAAAAAAATGTAACTGACAAATGTTAGAAGTAAAGTGGCTTCTCTTTCCAGCCTAATTGTGTGTAAAATAAATCAAAATATAATGCAGATTACGGTTTTGGACATTTTTTGTCTGTTGTGTCAGGAAATATTCTTGTCCATATAAGTGAATTGTGGCACATTCACGAGGGGCAAGGTTTCAGAGAACTTTTAAACATATTGCATGTATTTACTACTATGATATGAAGTGTATTTGGTTTATTTTAGCCAGAGTTGTTTATGTTTAGTGGAATTAGCTAATAATATCTTCATTGAGGAATTGTTCATGTAGCTGAACTGTGGAAGTACTTATATGCCCGTCACTCTTGTAGTCCATATGGAGAACATCCCAGGGATATATCCAACCTCAAAAAGATGGACTTAGTGCTAATATATTGTTGCAATATGTACGCTGTCCATGATTCTGAAACCTCCCAAGATCCCTAGCATGATAGGTTTCTTTCCTATGCACTTCTAATGTACTGCACAAGGACCGGACATTCTGGTCTAATTATATTAGGCCTCATCTCTGATGGGTGATCTCCCGTCAGTCCACCTCAGTTTCAAACTATATTTACTTTACCTGAAGCTATTTTTACAATTAAACATGGTTCATGACCACTGATAGCAAGGAAGTGGGCTAATGAGCTCTAATTACCGATGATGGCTAATTGTACCTGCTATGAGATATCTCATGATATTACCATAGTAACCCGACAGGTGCCAGCCAAGTGGGTGTAGTGTTTTGGTACATGGATTTTATGTACAATATGCTACCTTTATCTTTGATGCATGTTTTTAGAGATATGCTCCTGATGTCCATGCCTTAGTTGACCTCGTTTGAAGGGAGTATACAGGTTAAAATGGGCAGCATGAGTATTTGGGTAGATAAGCATTAGGTGTGCATGTACAATCAAACCACTAAAGGAGCACTGACTTGACAGAGTCCATGCCATGTTTGCAGTGGCCACCGAACTAACCTCTGACACTGTTTGTATAGGACAAATAAGTAGCCTTACAATGTGTGTTCTGGGAGAGGGGGGGGAGCTGGGTTGGTGCAGGCAGAGAGGGCGCTAGAAGAGAATAGTTTGGAGGAGAGGAGATGGAGATGGACAAAGATCCAGGCACTGTTTACTGAATGTGCTACTCAGATGATGGATAGAGAACAGAGGGAGAAGGGGATCAAAGTAGAAGGAGATGAGTGAGTGGAATAAAGACAACAGACATGTTTTCCTTGCCCATCATGACAAATCTGTTTACTTTATGGGAAGGAATGGGGTGAGAGAGGGATGGAGCTGAATGGACAGAAAGAAAGGGAGAGAGGTGGTCTTTCACACACTCGAAACGTGTGTTGTTAATAAATTGATTTGTCTATTCTGCTGCAGAGTTACCAGAGAACTTGAATGGATAGAACGGACTTTCCACTGTTTGCTGTAGTCATTTGGCAAGTACACCATGAAATGGCATCTATTACATTTTAAGGTTTAGTTGCTATGGTGACAGCGCAAGTCTGGGCAGTAAGTAGCCTAAATTAAAAAGGGTTATCTTTGTAATGTTACAAGATTATCGTTTAAGTAATCAAATTTGGCGATTTACGGTAATATAAAGTGATTAAACCCATATCGGTCCAACAATCCATCAGTAGCCTCCCCACTGGCAGCAGGGCGACGGAGATGGAGCAAGACAACAGTTTTCCATTGCTTTTAGTCACTGCTGCAAAACCTCTCGCCTCAGAGACTTGCCGTAAGTCGGTTTATACGGACGTTAAAAATGTCTGCTGCTCCGACCATCCTGGAACGTTGATTTTAATGGGAAAGACCGTTCTATCCATTCAAATGATGTGAAGGTTACATACCAAAAGCTCTCAGGGCCCATTTAGCCTGACTGTCTGACTCATTCAGAATTCAACAAAGCACTCTAGCGCAAAGACATTCAACGACCAGTTGGCTGAACCTGAAACAAATTACAACTCAGACAGAAGACAACTCAGACCAGTCAGACAAAACCATCACACTAACAATGAGATCTGTCAGGTTTTATGAAGAAAAGGAATATGTAATAATAATAAGAATACAAATCACTACAATTATATGAATATTAATCTGAATATTAATATTGCTATTAGTAATAATAAGAATAAGAATAAATAAAGACATTAAATAAAGATACTAAATAATAATAATAATGATACTACTACTACTACTACTACTATTATTATTATTATTATGCTGGAGCTGCTACCTCCGCGACCCGACTTCGGATAAGCGGTTGAAGATGATGATGATAATAATAATAACAATACTAAAGCTGTGGCTTTGGAGATTGTGTGAAGTATTCACAAATATGTAAAAGGAGTTCATTCAAGTCAACTTCTTCAGGTTTTTACAAGCCATATTCTTCAAATATGGCACAACAGCCATTTCCCTCTACTCTTTCCATTCTGTTTTTCAAGCTGGGTGTTGTCTAAGCGCTATTTTGACACGTTCTTCAAATGAAAAAGCCCAAGCGTCTCAGGACAAACAGATCAGTGTTTGTGTCAAATAAACGGTCTAATGCAGAGCTGTGGCGGGAGAAGCTAATGAAACGTTTACCCCCACACTACTACAGGGACCACCACTGGGCCTCCTTGGTTCTAATTAACATCCTCCTGCTTTTATGTCACGTCTGACTCCTATCCTGGATTCCACATTCGGCATGTGAAAATCCTCCTGGGTCAGTTGTAAGAAGCAGCGGGATGAGTTCCCTGGGATCCCACGTATCTCCATTTCTTTCTGCCTCCTACAATCAAAGCTGCAGGCAGGATGTCTTCTAAACAAATCATTTGTGCAATTATGGAATGAATGTGGATGTTCTTGACCCCATAAAAATTGGAACACTGTGCTTGACTTGAGCAGAGTGGATTACACGTCGGAAAATTCGGGTATCATTTCAGAGGAGGTTTGACATCAGTCCATAGTTCTGATGGACTTCTGGATCAAGGTTTAGTTTTTTGAGTAGCAGCTTAATCATGCCTGTTTTAAAAGCAGAGGTCACAATGCCAGTAGAAGGTGACAAATTCATCAAATTAAGCATTGGGGGTCTTAAAACGAAATCGTTTTTTTACAAAATCTTGCAGGGAGAGGGCATGAAGGTATTGGGTTTTGAAGCTAGTACTAACTTGGAAAGAGTGTTTAGCCTGTTACTACCTAGGGTGCTGGGAGGCTCACCTGAACAAAACAAAGAATAAAATAAAACAAGAATAGCTCCACATCTATCAGGTTGTATATGCATGATCTTGACATCTATGGATAGACCAGAACCAGCACAAACATCAAACTGTGAACAACCCTGTCTTCCATCCAAACAGCTGAGTTCTGTAGAGGTGAGCTTAAACATTTTAATTTGATATATTTCTCTTTCCATCCCCAAGCTATTTCTATCTCACCAGTAGCACTCTAAGGTGCTGTTATATGACTGTAACAACTTAAACCATGTTCAGCCATGCATGACTGAAATGAACAGTGATGTGACTGATGTGGTGTCATATTTGGTCTTGTCATCATTACCCAGCCTGTTTCATTTTAAATCAGCATCAGAATGCAGATCACCATAACTGTCATATCCTGACTGCCTCATAACGTAAACCACCATATTTAACACTAAACTGCTGCTCCGAAGTAGAACATCGTGCAGATGTAGTGAACATGGTTTGTCATGGTCAGTGACTGCATCAACGTTTAATGCAACGTGACTGCAGGGAGATTCATTTGAAACCTAATCTTGGATAACAGGGTGGCAGAAAACACCTATGCCCATCTCACTCACCCAAATAACACGTTCTTTTTATTTACTTTTTAACTACATACCACTGTTGTCGGGTGAAAACCTTGTATCTCTAAAATGTCAACTTTTCACTAACTAAGAAATCTAGTTATCCAGTGTTTTTTTTTGTTAAAGATTTCATAAGCCCACGGGTTGATAGAAGCATGTAATCCTTCAATTGATGTGAAAACGTGAAAATCACCTACAATGGACTTGCAAGGTTTTCATCCGACAGCGGCGATATTTCTTTTTGTAAACCCTTTCGTTTGGCATTCTTTAGCAGAGCGCCATTTTGAGTGCCAAGGCTGAGGCTGGGTTGGTGGGTTATTCGGTGACTGCTGTGTGTGACCTGCGTAACTTATTTTGTGCTCTTGTGTCTCAACAGATACCCACACCACTGACCAGACGCTTTTGTGTGTGAGTGTGTGTGGGTGATCCCTGCTCTAAAGAGAACCGCCTGTACCACAGTCAGCGCTCAGAGACTGTAAGTACACATTCTACCATCCATTTTGTCCTTCAGTTTCTCTAGACCAAAACTGTACGTGGCTATCATACAGGTCCTCTGTGTCCTTGAATTTGCGCTCAGTAATATCACACTGTCATATCTCTTAAACGGTACAAAGCCAAACCCGCTGACAGATAAATCGACCGTCAGAAGGAATACAAATTATGTCAGGAAAGACTGTACTCCTACTGTTTTAGTTGAGTTTGAGGAAGGCGTGTGATACCTAATCGTAAAAGCATTACATTTTGAATCCTTTACCACTGTGAGCAATAGGCAAACGCTATACAGTTACATTTTGCTGAAATGCATAGTCTTTGTCATGCCTGACTGATTGTTCTGCTTTAATGAGCCATTTAAAACCAGTCACACACAATTATACCCAGTGCCTTACCCTCTAACCTTCTCCCTCCCTGTTCTCTCTCTCTCTCTCTGTGTGTCTTTTTCTGTCCATTTTATCACCTAGAAATGTAAGTTATATTCAAGGTTATGAACCCTGTCTCTCTGTTGTCCTGATCTTGCAGTGAACTTCCAGTGATCACAGGCAGTGATGAGTGTGTGTGTGTGTGTGTGTGTGTGTGTGTGTGTCCTCTGCAGCTTTTGCTCACATTTGCAATTCTGCATTGATTCCCTACCAGAGAGCAGAAAGCCGATAGAATAGAGAGGCAGAGTGGTGGTCTCTCTGAAAGACAAGTGATCAAAGTTGTTGCAGTCATATAGGCATTACATTGTTCTATTATCCTCTTTCACATCCCCTCTACATGAAATTCCAATGCATACTCTTGCTGCTTTTTATCCCTCTGCTTTTCAAATTCAGAATAAATCATCTTAAATTCAGATGCAAGTCAAATTGAGTTTGAAGCATGTATTCTTTATTTTATTAAAACAGCATACTGCAGCAAACACAATTTCCACCCATAACGTGCTGTGAAAAGGAAAGACAGGTTGCCAAATATTGGTTAAACAATAACAACCACTTAATGTCTCAGAGAGATGGTCACTTATGCTTGTAAAGGCCTCCTCTTTGCTGAATCATTGCCGTATATTTGATTACCCTGCTTTTCAATAAAGCACTTGGTCAATATCAGCGAAAACGGAAATAGAAATGCCTGTTTCTTCCAGTGGTGGATAACATTACATTACATTACATTACAGCATTTAGCAGACGCTTTTGTCCAAAGCGACTTACAATAAGTACAGTAGTCAAACCAACCGTATATCGCGGTGGTGTTGCATTCATATAGGCATTAGATTGTTCTATTATATGGGCAGTATGCAGGATTGATATTGCAGGGTTATGGAATATGAACTGTCTTACGGTTCTAGTCAGGGGAACCTGACTAGAACCTGGGTGACTTTAGGTGTGAAAACTTCATTTAATCTTGGGTGTTGTATTCATTGCAGTTCCCAACTTACTTACGACTCAACTTACATGTATGGCTCTCCATGCAGCTGCTAGAGTCTGTTTACTGTTATTCCACCAATTCACATCCATAAATTCACCTTTCTGTGATCGTCACATGAAAGTTCTGTTTTGTCTAGATGGGACGCAAACATGGATAGACATTTTTTCTCAGGGCACACAGCAGTCAGTAGATGTTGCATCCCACAAAGAGAGCACTACTGCTGGAGGAGAGAAGCCAGCCTCCTTCACCACTTCACAGACATTTTAGCAAACGGCATTGAGTGGAAAAGGCCACAAAGGACCTGACGTGCCAGGGATATACAACATAGATGCAGGATAAGCTCTGTGATCTGGCAGGTGGGAATATAAACAGCCACTCTTTAGCATATGGAAGGTGTTCACATCGCAAGCAGGGAGAGGGGAGTTTTTTATTTTTATTTCTTCCTGTGTGTGTGTATGTGTGTGTGCATGTACTGGTGTTTGCGGTTGGTGCATAATGATGGTTTTGCAGGGAAAATCCCCAGTGATCTGTTGCGTGGCCTCTAATGACTTCAGATGTGCCTTTGAATGCGTACCGGTGGAACAGAAGGGTAGAGGTGCAGATTAGACTGTGGTTACGTCCATGACTAAATCCCCTGTCGATTGAGGAATACAACCTGAGGTATAGATAAGCTACTGGTATGTCATCAGTAGAACGCTGTATAACTTCGCTCAGGCTTAATAACATGCAAATAGAGCTAAGCCGGAATTATTGGACTCTTACCTTGTGTTTGCTCCGTCTCGTTTCCTAGGCAGATACTGAATCTGGGCTAATTGTGGGATCTTCTTGTAAAAATCCGTCTCAGATTTAGCAACATGAGAAGCGAATACTAACCAGGATGATGCCTTAGAGCATTTGAACATGGAGAAGATAGATGTAATATAGTTTAACTGCTGTTTAACATTGTGTCTTGGCCTAACAGCATTTCTCTCCTCTCTTTCTCTTCTTCTGTTACTGATATGGGAGATGACCTGATTCAGTGGTTGCATTGATCAAATTGATTAAATAACAGGCCGACGTTTGTCTTTACACCATGGAGAGCTAAGTGTATGCCCCAGACCCACGATGCACTGGCTCCAGACACCCTGTTCAACGTTGTCAGAGCCAACATCAGTCAGACAAACCCATCAAAGCCCAGCCTCGACTTCATAGTCATGGAGCATTTAACTGATCAAAACCAGCAGACTGATCCACGGCCACTGGTAGATTCCTCTTATCTAGACACCGTGACACCTTGTCTCGCTTCGTCCCCACCTTCTCTGTGCATCTCCTGCACTCACGGCAGCCATCAAACACAATGGATTTTCTCATCCCTGGACCCTCGAGCTGAGAAGCTCGGAGGGACCCTTTGGGTCACTGTCTTCTCCTGTTCAATATATGCTTAGAGAGAGTGAGAGATGGCACGCCAGCTGCAGCACCCAGTGGATGTCAGCTTGTGCCAACATGTTGCTATAAAGAACTGTGCTAAATATTTCGTCAGTGATCGCTGTTGCTCACCGCTGGCAAAACACAGTGTGAGTGTTTGAGTACAAGTGTGCATTTTTACGCACTTGTGTGTCCTTACATGCATGTGTGTCTTGCAGGCGCACTTACAAGTGTTTGTCAGTGTGTGATCATCTCCAGACTCGTCGACACGGTGCTCGTCTCCTGTCACAACACTGTCTGCAATGAGCGGGTCTGTCTCACTGTGTGACACAGCGC